>JAGFPH010000844.1:89340-102245 GCA_018207615.1 Philaenus spumarius
ACTTTTACCAACAGACAGGTCTGATCGCACTGATTATACAAAGCTTAATCTATTATTAGATAACACTACTGGTCAAACGTTTATAAACTTTCCGCTCCTTCGGAGGATTACGATAGTTTTTATGAATCTTAAAGGAACAAATTTTGAAATGTAATCAAAGTAAATACAGGAAACTTTTCGTAAAATTGAAGCCTTGGATGAATTATAATTTATATTTCAAAATTAAAAAAAGAAATAGTCTTCTTAAAAAACTATAAACCCGTCTGTTTGATCTTATCTTAAAAAATAAGTTTAGAGAGTACAGAACTAAGTTGGAGGCTGATATTCCTGATGTAAAATGGGCATACTACAGTCAAGTTTTTGAAAAGTGTAAGGGTGACAATAAAACGATTTGGCGTAATTTAAATGAGTTAACTGGTCAGAAACGTAAATACACGAATAAAATTGTCTTCGAATAGAAGATAGCAGCGAGGATACTGATCTGACTCAAATTGTCTCTGCGTTTAACTCACATTTTCTTGGAACTATAGCCAGTCTAAGAAATAATACTAAACAAGTTGGTAGAGTTGAAGGTTTTATTTATTTTGACAGAAGCTCGGAAATGCCATCTATGTTTATTCATCCAGTCACTATAACTGAAACTATAGATGTAATTAATTCATTAAAAAAGGCAAATCTCCTGGCAGTTCGGAGTTAGTAAAAAGAATTGCCGATAGAATATGTGTACCTCTGACTTACATCGCAAACATTAGTTTTCAATCGGGAATTTTTCCAAGTAAATTAAAAAATGTGTAGGTATACTGTTACACACAAAGACAGCAAATATTGTAATAACTACCGGCCTGTTATACTTTTCCAAAGATTTTAGAAAAATTAATGAATATTAGGCTTACGGAATATGCTGATAAAATCAATTTTTTTCCAATTTGGTTCTACAAAGGGGTGCAATACGGAAGCTGCTATTCGACGTTTAGCAACTCAAGTTGCGGATGGCACAAATAATAAAAAATATGTTAGTGGTTTATTCTTAGATATTAGTAAAGTGTTTGATAGCTTAGGATTTTGTTGGTTTTGCTGTATAATGCTGGTATCAGGATTGTTGTACTTGACTGGTACAGGCGTTATATTGTTAATAGGCAGCCGTGAGTAAGAATTGATGGTAAAGTTAGTATCATGGGTGTAGTAGAATTTGGTGTTCCCCAGGGATCTGTTTTAGGAGCGATTTTATTTATGTTCTCTGTAAGAGTACTTTTAAAGGTTCTCTTTCGTTTTTTGCTGATGAAACGTTTTTGCTACGTAGGAGACTGTTGTAAAGAATTAAGAGAAACAATCGTTGCAGATTTGTGTGCACTTCGCTGGTGGTACACAAAACACAAAATGTTGCTTAGTCCTGAAAAGACTAATTATGTTAGCTTCAAATTGAGAGGTGAAGCGAACTTTGAAGGTCCAGTTAAATAAAAATGTTTACATTGTATAGGTCTTACATCTTGTTGTGATACTGCATGTGTTGTTGTACAGCAATCTTGTTCCGTAAAATATCTAGGTATTTTTGTTGATAGTAAACTAAGCTGGAAAACTCATATTTCACAACTGAAGAGTAAATTAAATAATATTATTAGATTATTTTTCTTTTTTGAAGCTGTTTGTCTTCTAAGTATTCTATGCCTAGTGTATTTTGCTTTATTTCACAGTAGAATGGAATACGGAAATGATTTGTGTGGGAGGGGGGTACTTCAAATGCATATAAGAACGGTTTTTATAATTCAAAAAAGCCTAAGCTTTGTTTTAAGAAAAAACTGAGCGAACCACATAATATTTTGCGCACTGCACTTCAATGTTACGTATAAACTAACTCGTGTGTATTTTGCTGCGGTTATTTCATTTACTTAATGATGAAACTGCATCTTTTATGCTGAAATTAACGGTAATGCATTTTTATAATGCTAAGAGGATGATTTTTATAATACGAACGGTATGATGATAATGGCGGCTTCTAGAATAATACGAGTGGACGCTGTGCGAACGTTGAAGACGAACCCTTAGCGCTTAGGGTAGCCAAAAGCAAAAGTAAGAAAGGGGCAAGACACCGCATGGTAAATTTTAATGTAAAAGAGGTTGCGGAGCAAGGTTACTAAATTTATAAAGAGAATTTCTTTAAACTATAAATATAATCGAGCTTGACTCGTGAGAAATATTATTTCTAAAATTAAAAATTAAAATAAACACAATTCTCACAAAAAAATTATAATTTCTCTTATTTATAATTTCTTTGAACGTTCAATACCTAGTACACTTCCATGATCAGAACGGAATTCATCCTGCTGGAAAGTCATACTATCAAAATCTGGACAATGTTCAATAGTTCTAGGTCCATCTTCAATTACTTCGTGGCTTACTTCCTAAAAAAGAATCATCAAATTACATAATATTAAAATGGTTTTAAATAAATAAAAGATATCTTATTATACTATATCGTAATATACAGAAAATAAGTTAATACATGTAACATGAAAAGAAATATGTGATTATGATGGTCTATCCTTTGTAAGTTCTGTGGGCACGATATTATGACATTATAAATGAAAACAATTAGAGAAATAAACATACTATTTATTACCAATCACTTCCATCGGGATACTCAATTCTTTGGGTGCCAACTACTTTTTTAAAGTTTTTTACCCAGTGCTGGCAGTTTTTGAGAGCTCAGTTATAAAATAATTTTATTCATTACATTGGAAACAAGTTATGCTGTACATACGAGTATTTCTGCTGTCCCATTGTAAAAACCTAGTCAATCAAGTTTAGTAAATTTTACAGGAAATTTTTGTTATCTCTTTATTTTTTCACTTCTAAGAATATTTATTTTATAATAGGGTAAAATTATATATTTTTGATGTTTTTGAATATAAAATTTGAGATTTAACATTTAAGAAACATTAAAAACTTACTTTCTAAGTTTTACAGTCATCAAAGTATAAAAGAAATACAATATATTACAACAAAGACAAAACCTATTACAGTTTTTAATATTTTTTCGCATTGCATTCAGTTTTGAATTTAAACTAAGCAAGTCAACATATTCATTCTTCTACATTATTTGTTTGTGATTGCATTCACTTTATCGAAAGAAAGAAATAATAGTAGAAATAGAATCTTACAGCTGATTTTTACCCAGTAATTGTCACATTGTTGTAAAATAACACATCAAAAACCTTGAGTGTCCATAATGCAAAATATAAACCTAGCAATTCCTTGGATTTACCTACTAGGTTTTGTATTTGTATTTCTGACTTAGTGTGTTTTAAAGTACACAGTATTAAATGTAACAAAATAGCCACACTTACTATGTTTAACAAAACAAAAAAATATAACTTAAGGCTAACGCACATTGCAGCAGACAGACGGACGAAAAATCGCTCCCCTGCTTATCAAATGTGCCAATGCATACAGTTTTGGAATCGCGCCGGAGGCGATTTTTTAAACGTCTGCTTGCATACGTTTAGTACCCCGCATGCGCTATAATTCAGTTTCTCAACAGTCTAGGGTTTGTTTACCAGCAAGGAGCTGTCTGCTTTGTTTAAACATGTGGATTGTGTTTCCTTGTATCTTGTGTCAAGTGTTATATCTGTTTAGTTTTGTTGTAATCGACATGGAACAGTTGATAGAAGCAGTGAGATGTCACCGTGTTCTTTGGGACCCACATTAGCCTGATTACCGTGACATAAATGGTAGAGGAAAGGCTTGGGAAAAGAAAGTAAGTCACTATTTTAACAAAAATTTTTTTGTTGTCTATCCTTCGTAAGAGCTAAAAAAACTATTCTCTGTATTTTTGGTGGATACTGCCATTTTTATGTTATTTGGATTTGAAAACTTTCAATGCCCATCATTAATTACAAGTTAAACAATTTTTTATTTTTTATATATATATATATTCCGTAGTTAGCTGCATACGCGGTTTTATATAAATATATTCTGGGTACGGGCATGTTATTTAGTGTTTTGATTTGTTTGATTTTTGATTAGACGGATTACCCAATAAAGTCATTTTGGTTTATACTTCCAACTTCATTTAAAATCCATTACAGCAAGCCGTTCTTTGGGAGTTATTGTCTCCCTAAAGTTTGTGTTTTTTCCTTATGTCTTCTTCAACGAACTCCAACACTTCGTTGAATTCTTCTCTACAGAGTCTAAAATAACCTTTAACTATTTCTTCGTCCTCATAAAAATCTTGCATAAGGTGATGGTATTCACCATGAAGTTTTCGTTTTTTATTAATAGGATGTACCCAATGTGACCTATTGAATACTGAATATAACAGCACCTACTCATTATCACTCGAATCATCGTCCTCTAGCCACAGAATACTTTTTGAGAAATTCCCCGTCATACCACATAACATCATTTTAAGCCATCTCACAGTACACTGAAGACGAGCAAGGGAGAGAAAAGAACTTCATGCGTCCGTCTGCTGCTGTGTGCGTTAGCCTTTATAAAGTCAATTTACCTGCTTTTCTTCAGGGTTCATTCTTCTGCAAAGAGCCTGTATTTGTAAATAAAAGTTTATGGATGTTTCTGCCTCAGTTTGTATTTTGTATGCTAACATTATTTGTAAGTTTTGGCTCTGAGCTATTGGTGTGAAAAGATTTATTAATTATTGTTTTGCGTTTTCCCATATTATTTTCCCTTCTTGGTTTCTTTGTAAGAACCTTTCATACCAATTTAAAGTCGATTGAGCAAGATATGTAGGTAATCAAGTTATTTGTGATTTTGTTGTCAAACCGTTTGTTCTCGATGCTACTTCATATTGTGATATAAATGTGTGAATATCTTCTTATGGTAAACCATGGTGTGTTGTGATGGTTTTATTGAGGGTATTTTTTCTTTCCCCTCCATTTCAGTGTTTTTAATTGTTTTTTTTGTGTTAGGTAGTTTTCTTGTATTTATTCGTGTATGTTTATTATCTTCCCTTTGTTATATTTGTAAATGTTAGTGTTTGTGAAATTAATTAATTACTACTTAAAATCATTTCTCAATAAAATCGAAATCATATGCCAGATATTTTGTTATTTATACTTTCTACCCTTATGCTACACAATGTATTAATTGTCTCTGTAATTATATTCACCCAATTAGCTTATTTTAAATTTAGCGTCTCCACCATGTCAGTTTTTTTTAGTTTAAGCGTCTTTACCCTGTAAAGTTGTTTTATTTGGTTGTATGGTATTTTTACCTTGTAAGGTTTATTATTTTGAAACCATGTAAGGGTTGTTTTAAATTGGGGGCTCCACCATATTTGACTTACGAATCAATCTTTGCTTGGCTTGAGAGGTCTAACTCACCACTGATTGGTTGAAATAACTTCAGAGACGTTTATGAATTTAAATAAAATATATATAATTGACATTAAAACATTTACATAGCATTAATAATGTGATTAGTACAACTTTACTTATTAACCCTACAAGCGGCAGACAACACTATAGTGTCGTCTCAGCGAACCGAGACAGCACTTTTGTAACGTCTGATTGTATTGAATATTTCACCCACTAAAAATCACCTAATCGCAATAAAACAAAAACCGTTGGAAAGGAAATGATTTAAACTTTAATTTTTGCATTGAAAAATTTGTTTTAAAACGTATATTTACATATGTAATCATCGTTTTAAAATTGTAATACGAAATTACACAAATATGTCCCTTCTCTTTAGGCTCAATATCGCTCGACAGAAATATTTTGACAATAATGTAAAGATACCTTTGATTCGTCAAGATTTCAATTTTCTAAAACTGAATCTAATCAGACGTCACTCTTATAGTTTCGAAAATATAAAGGTTTCTGTAAACTTTGGTTTCGATATATTTGTACAGATATGTTTATATCCATTTGTAGAAAATAGTTTAATCTTTCGTATCGTGTAAAGCAAACCACATTTATTGTAACGGTTTTATTCCTACAGTCCTAAGAAATACAGACAAGTGGGAAATTCAAAACTCGGCTTTCTCACGCTTTGGAAACGACCATTGCTACTGTCAGTCACACGGTATCTTGTATAGGATTCGTACGTGAGAGTTTTTATTCCTTTGATATAATTTTGTGATTCAAGGAACACTAAGTCAAATACTTTTATGAAATAATAATTTATAAGTATACGAGTACAGTTCAATTCTATGATTTATTCTCTACACTTTGTTATAATACTTCATTTTTCGGCAAAGCATATATTATTAAATTACTATACAAACTAGGACTAGTTTTGTTAGCAGTCTTGTGGTAGGAACATAAAAACAGATGTTTTCAAAATAACAAATTTGAAATTGATATATACATTTTTTTTTGTTCTTTGCCGATTGGCTTTTTGGTTTAAAATAAACCAAGGCTTTGCCTATTTAAGCATGAAGCCTTCTTATACATAGCACTTTTTAAGAAAACTGATAGAACATAACACTATCCAAGTATAACACTTTTCTAAGTTCACTCTTGTGGTTGTGGTAGCACTGGTATATTCTTTGTTTTATTAGTAATTTAATGTTAGTTAGTAATTTTCTATACAACACTTTTAACTAATTCTGTGTTAACCTTTAAACAGACTTACATGTAGTATTTACCTTCCCACATAAAAATAGTGTTAGTAATGGTTGATATATTAATAACTGTTAAATTCCAGACAAAGTGATCATTATAAATTGGGTTTTACACATAAATAAAATTTAAATTCCTATTTTAAAGAAGGATTAGACAGGGTAATCTTCTTGCCAGAGGTCCTTCTGGCATTCCCGAAAGGTGTTGGACCATGGATTGTGAAGACCCACGAGCCTCAGGAAAACATTTAGCTACGAACATATATGTCCCTAACACCTAAGGGAGGAGAAGGTATCACTAATTCTATCCTAAAGTTTACCCAAATATTACCCTATCCTAAATTGATCAATTTATGTTTGTTTATACTTCCCTTTTGATAGATTTAATGAAAATGAAAATTTCTTTTATGATTTCCTGACTACCTAAATTTAAAATTTCCTGCAACCTAATGGGGGGTGCCAATTTTCCTTTCTAAGACAACTAATAAGTGAATTTCGTTCTCGTCTTATGCTATACAATCAATTACTATGTGCTGTACAGTAGTGTTTCCGGTACATTATCCAGAAACAACATACAGTTAGGTGTATTCCTTTTGCCTATTCGATACAGGTATGACCCTGTATTTGCATGTCCGAATCTAATCCTACACAAGGCTGTTATATTATTTCTTTTCCATTTGTAGTTGGTAAACCAAGGTGTCATAACCCAGTCAGGTTGTACTTGTTTGTACCATTCTGCTTTAGCCGTGTTTTCGAAGATATCATTAACCTGTTTGTTATATTGACTTTTAATTAAATTATACATATCCCATTTGGGTATCATCCACTCAATTAAATTCCCTTCCAGAGCAGCTTTTTTTGCAATTGCGTCTGCTTGCTCATTCCCATGGATCCCAACATGTCCTGGGATCCATTGTAAGATTATTACTTTTTCTGGGTTAACTAATAGTAAGGATATTATATTATAAATAATTGTTTCATTACATTTCATTTGAAAAAAGGCATTAATCATATATATTTATACAGTCCTATTTAGAAATAAATTACAAAACTTTTGTACTTTTTGAAAAAAAATTACAAAAAATGTTTACTACTTTTTATGTAGGCCTAAAGTTGAACTTTCGTTACTGAACGTTTTTTGTTTCTTGAGCTAATAACTTTGGAAATTTTACATCAATACATGTTTTACTGGCATTATGAATTCTTTGAACTTTTCGCTACAAAAAAGCTATGGAACACTTTAGGATTGGGATATAACTACTATATTTGGCAAATTTTTGAAAAAATGCTTGCAAACGCAAAAAAAAAACAATTATTTAACACTGCCGCTTCTAGGGTTAATAAGATTGTCTTATGTTTAATTGAATTTAATTATGTAACTTGAATTTACTTGATACTGATTATAATAAAAACTAGTAATAAAGAAAACTACGCAAATAATTTTGGTATGCAGCTTTCCTTACTCTACATTTAATGCTTAACTCCTTGTTGAAATGTTTACTTGGTTACAACTACAATGACTATTCAAAATTAGGTAGACCCTAATGGCTTGATTATAATTTAATAGCCTACTACTGATAATAATTTGGCTAAAGAGAACTGCACCAATTGACCTATTTACAGTTTCTCAACATTTAATGCTTGAGTTAATAATAATAAAATACAGCAAATAATCAAGTCTACATACCTCGGTTAATGCTTAAATAATCCTTAACTTAAGTAACAGGTTAGCGTAGCATTTAACATTTTAATTTAAAGCAAAAAATTTAACAGCACTTTAATGGGAAATCAAATCTTTTAATAATTTGTATTGGTCTCTTTTCAATTGCTTAACAGGTACTTAATCTCAAGTCCTTGGCAGCTAATCTTACGAAGGAAACTACTTTGTAAAACTGCTTTGTAAATTGTGAGTTTATTTATTTATGAGTGATTTGATTAGTTACTGGATATCAATTTGTTTCTATTATTAATTTAATCTCGAGAGCTGTCTTAACATAAATTTATCAAAGTTTTATTCTACTTACACATTTTTGATTTGCCTTTCAAACTCACTTTAACCCTCCCAGTGGCATGGTTAAAGCTAAAATTGAAAAGCCTGTTTTTAGCATTTTGCAAGCATATTTTTAAAAAATTGCCAAAAATAGTAAATGAACCCCAATCCAAAAGTGTTCAATACCTTTTTTGTAGAAGAAACTTCAAAGAATTCAAATATGCCACTAAAAATTAGTTTATTTTGAAATTGTAAAAGTTATTAGCTCAAGAAACAAAAAATGTTCAGTAACGAAAGGAAAAAGTTCAACTTTAGGCCTACATAACAAGTAGTAAACATTTTTTGTATTTTTTTCGTAAGCGTAAAAAAGTTTCGTAATTTAGTTCTAAATATAACTGTATAAAAACATTTATCAATTCCAAATTTTTTATTTTGAAAAAAACAGTTTTTATGTTCCAAGTACACGACTGGTAACAAACCTAGGCCTAGATTGTAACGTCATTTACTAATATATGCTTTGCCCAAAAATGAAATATTATTATAACAAAGTGTAGAGGATAAATCAAAGAAAATAACGGTATACTCGTCTTTCCTTAGTTCACAAAAGTGTTTGAGTTATATTTATTTGAATAACAAAATGATATCAATCTAATGAAAAGCCGCTACCCTACACGCTGCATATAGGTCCCCATTTGTATAACGTGAGAACCCACGCGCTTGACTTTCTCACTAGAACTGACATTTCAACTGTCGACTAGAGAGACATAAAACCGGTTATTTCTGGATTACTTACTACCGTTTCAAACTCCAGACTTTGCTCTACAAAATCGTGTAAAGAAATCTGTCAAAACATAAGGCACTGCCTTCCCAATATCGATTGACAAATGGCCTGTTTATTGGTTGAGAGACTGTCCAATCGCAAGGGTTTACAGTAATTCTTCAATAAAATAGTAATTTTACAGTGACATCTGATTGGAAGACACCAACAGAAAGATAAAATCATGACGAATCCAATGGTATTGTTATAATTGCCAAAGAAATATCAGTGTAGACTGTCTTAAACGTTGAAGAAGTGGGAAATAACAGTACAATTGTATGCAATTCGCGCACGGAAAGAGCTGTAGACAGATTTGCATATTTTAAAACGATGATTACGTATGTATACGTTTTACGAAAAAGTTGTAAATACAAAAATTAAAGTTTGATTCATTTTCTTTCCAATGGTGCCAGTTTTATTGCGATTGGATGATTCTAAGTGGGTTAAATTATCGCTTATGTAAATATATGCAAATTCTCGCTAATTGTCAAAATAGCTGTATCTTGCGCCTGAGAGAACGTCACTTTGGGCAGTCTGCCACTGGGAGGGTTAAAAATGTTTATTAGATTTTCACTTTTATAATTTTATTTAACACATTTATTGATTTCACTGACATTAGCACTCGTAATTGTAGAATGGCTCCTAGTTCCTCGAATGGGCTCCAAATGTGGTTTTTAGATAGAATCCCATAGTTTGACATGTGGATTACTTTATTTTACTTGATTGATAATTACTTCTTGACGACTTAATGTGCGATTCTTTTTTTTTTTTTGTTGATTTTAATGTTTTAAGGTAAAATGTACTTTGTGATTTTGAAGCGGGCTTTTAGGTCTTGCCCACTCAAAAGATTTTTAGAAGAAGACCTCGCTTACACCCTCTTGTCCTTCTCCTCCTTCCCCGTCCGTTTGAAAAACAGTCTTCTCATTGGCTAAAGGTTTTACACTCACCGCCCCATTGGCCTTTAATTTTTTTAAAAATGTTTTGTCTATTTGTGAGTTCTTGTCATACCATTCCCCTGCTATTCTGCATTGTTCGCTAAAGCTATGTGAAATGTAATATGAATGTTATCTCTTGTTTTCAGAGCAAGTTCTTCTAATGCAGCTGACTTGATTGAAATGTCTAGGAACGTAACATTATAGTTTACATGTGTGTTTCTAGTATCCGTTGTAATGGTCAAAAGAGCAAAGATTTTCTAATACGAATGACTTGAGTTAAATGTTGGAATATATTCATTGTTTTTTGTTATTACAGTAGAACCCTGCTAGTCCGACCTCGGGTAAACCGACTACTCGCTTCGTCCGACCATACCACCATATCGGCGATTGTTCATGTTTTCAGTGTTTCTCATCAAGCAATTGGTCCAATTATTACAAAAACAGATCGCAGTTCACCTGTTTGCAATGTTAAGCAATTTAACAGAAATCTAGCAATATGGGGTGCACAGGTTGCCATGTCAACTGCCTCTTCCTGATTAGAACTTTCGTGGCGAGCCCCATCTCAACACTACAGTCGTGTTGTTCCCAATCTTAGGCCTTAAAGGCAGTTTAAATCAAAGTACTGTACATATAGTCATGTGACTCTAGACCGTTGACATGTCTAAATCGAGAATAGCTGCCTTTACATTTGGGCGTTTTCTTGTCGGAAAGAGCAACAAGCGGGAAAGAGTCTACTGGATGTGTAAAGGTTGCAAATGGAGTGGGGGATTCGCTAGCATGCACTTAACCCCTGGCATAGAGTTTTCTAGAAGTCTAAAGTCGATACGAGCATTCCCACACTCAAATCTTTGTAAGATCACGCGTGGGAAAGAATGTTAGTGTAAAGGCACTTTGTCGTCTATTAAGTAAAATAACATTTAAGACATTTTAACAACAAGAACATCACCTTTTTAGTGTTCCATGAATTGCTGTACAGTGTTTGTGTTTTGCATCACTCTTGTTATGCATTTTAGATTAAAACTTTGTTTTACTACGTTTTAATGTAAATAAATGTGTTCCTCTGTTAATCCGACCTTTTTGTGATCCAATCATACTCTCGGTCCCGTTGGTGAAGGATTAGCGGAATTCTACTGTACTATTATTATTTAAGCCTTTTGGGATATTGGTATCCACCAATATATCTCTGACAGTCTCTAGTTTAAACTTAAGATTAATGTTAATCTAGTTTAGGTTAAACTGAGTTTAAACCTCAATTGAAAAAAAAGGCCCTTAGACTCATAAACCATAAGAAGGTTCACAATACTATAAAAGAAATTGAAAATGTATTTCCCTTAAAATGGAGTTTCTTCAAGTACCTTCGGTCGATAGTGTATGTAAAACATTTTTAAATATTCAATTTAAAATTATAAACTGATCCGAGAATATTGATCTGCTATTCCTGACTTTATAGACTTTATCAAATCATTTTGGCTTAACTCTATTCTAAAATCTATTTACAAGCTCTATAGAAAAAGTAAATAAACACAAGCTATCAAAACCAAATAAATAATTAGTGTTTGAAAGGAGGGGTTTACTGGTGCCGGAACGCACCGGATCACCGTTACAGTACTGCTTTTTATAAATTTGTTTACATTTTGTTTTAACGTTGCTCTGGACCATCCACTCCCTCATCACACTCATTCAACACTCGGTTCAGAATTTTACGTCCGTCAATCGCCAATCGAACAACCTCAAGATAGCCTCACACTACAGTGCGTTGCGACTATGCCAGCCAACTACAGTAAATTCTCCCACATTGTCTCTCAGCTCGGAATCGAAATGGGACAACTCGGGAGCACCAGACCAGGGCTATAGAATACATTCAATAGTCCTGGCATGCTAACTTCTCGGCACGCCTTTGATGTTCGGCGAGCGCTGCGAACAACTACAAATAAGAGACCGACGATTCAGAGTCGAGGCGGCCGAAAAGTTTAAAAACCAGCTATGCTTAAACTTTTATATTACAGAATTTACTTTTTCGGCATGAGGCTTATATAAAGGCTATTGACTAAATAATGAGAAATTTTGCCAAGTTGCTTAAAACAGTATGTGTTTTTAAAATTTGCTATGTGCTATACACAAGTACAAAAATAGTTAAATATACATGTGTACTTTTCTTATAAAAGTAAGCATATTATCTGCACCCTTAAACTTATCAAAGATATGTAAAGTTGGGGTTTTAGAAGAGAAAATTTCAAACATTTTCCGGGTAGTACTCCTGGACCCTCCTTTCCGTCACTTCTGATCAATTCCGGCAATGTTCCGGTACTGGAAAAATTACGAGTAAACCCCTGTTTGAAAGTTAAAGTAGTGATAAAGCAGGAATTGTACATAATACAGAAATTTCCTAGAATAAATTCAAAATATATTGGAACTTTAAATCTTACCAGACGCTCTCTCTCCCAATTCGGTGAACAGAAATAAAAATCTGGATTCGAAGGGACAGCTTTGAAGCAAACGGTTAATATTCGGAGAAATTTGTTTTTAATCAGGTTATGTAAATGTCTATACTCTTGACAAGCACCAGGTGTTAGGATCAAGGAC
>JAGFPH010000844.1:102255-128119 GCA_018207615.1 Philaenus spumarius
CACACTGTCTGTAAACAATAAAACATCCAAATAAGATAAAGGTAAATTTATTCAATTAATTTCCAAAGGGCAAAAAATATACAAAACTTAATTACACTAAATTACTATAAACAATTGAATTAAATTAAACTTACACATGTTAACTTAACAATAATATTAATAATATTCACTCCTAAAATATAGTTGTAGAATAATTTTAACATAGGCTTTGATATGATTAACTAATAAATTTAATGTATAAGTTCATGCCCTATCTGGCCTTTTCATTTTATATACAGTAGAGTCCCGCTATTCCGAACAGACTTCAGAAAAATTCCGAGTTTTTAACATAAAAACAGAAGAAATTAAAAAGACGTTTGTAAAAAAAGTACATTTATTGCTATACAAATAAGATAATAGAGACATACATAGAGCCTAAGCTTGATGAAACCAAATTGGAATGAAAGCACGTTTTGTTTCCTTCAAGTACGTTTTCCATTTGTTTTGCGGGAAGTAAGTTACCGCAACAAGCATCTGGTGAAAAGGATACCGGGTCCTTCAGAAAGAGGGAAGGATTAGATACAACAGCTAGGCACTAGTAGTGTTGTTGCAACTGCCATTTGCATTAATACGTTTTTTTCCTCCGTTTTTGTTACCTCGAACGAATTTTATTTTTTTCTCAAGATCTTTTTCAAGACGATACGGTACTAATGGACAGACTGCGGGATGACAAAACAGATAGTTTGAACAACCTATCCCTTCTCTTCCGTTTTTATAAGAAAACATGATCGTAACGCAACGGATGGTGTAAACCTACATCAAGGCGAGGTCAAGAGCATTTGCCGCTTCTGCGTGTGACGCGTGATGTGAGTTCAGTTTGAGAGCTCATCTCCTCCTCACTGATCAACGCTGTATAGAACTGACACTAGCAGATGTCCCGCACTTAATTTATGCCTTAATATGCCTTAATTTATGCCTTTATGTCAATACGTTGATATTATTCAAGAAATCCGCCTATTCCGAATTCCCGCTAAACCGAACAGTGTTCGGTCCCAATTAGTTCAGAATAGTGGGACTCTACTGTACAAGCAAATATACATAATATGCAATCAAATTGTTTATTCAATTTCTCTATTACAACACTCATCCACCACATTGCCTCCGCCAGCTTTTATTTTTTACATCCATTACCAGAAAATTTTTTTTCATCAAAGTTCCATAACGGTAAGTGTGTAACTGCAAATTTCAAATGAATCAGTTAAGTAGAAGTGGGTGAATAGCTATTTACGTTACAAGTGTAGTAAGAGCGTTTTTACAACACGCAGGTGAATGTTGTGCAACGAGCGAAGCGAGTTGCATAATTCACCTAAGTGATGTAAACACGCTCTTGCGTAACGTGTAACGTACAAGATTTTACCTGACCCGACAATATACAGGGGGTTACGTACAATATTTTTCATGTCCCCACAATATACAGGACGGGGTGTAAATAAGTTAATCTACAATATATAAACTGGTTTGTTTTTAAGTAAACTGTTTTTATTGATTACAATAAAATACAGGATATTTTTACTTGGAAACACAACATTTAAAACACAACATAAACCTAGGAACAGATTAAAACTATTTTGAGTAGATGTTGAAAACGCAGTTATGACATGCTTCAAAAATGTTGAACGTCGTTAGCTCTATAGAGGTATATTTTATTAAGTTGAGCACTCAATGTTATTTGAATGGGTTTCATTACTTCACCAAGTGCGTTTTTGAAACTTTAATTCACCGAGTGAAGTAAAGAAGTTGTATACATCACGCTTGTGATAGGGAAGTTTAACATGGCGGGTTGGGTAAATCACATTTACAAGATTTGATTACATTGTTACATTTCAAGCTAATAGAATGTTAGTCCAAACTAATTTATTGGTAAAGAACATACACACACATATATAATTGGAGCTATCTTAAATTTCTAATAAAACCCTTGCATGTATACAGACACACTAATAGACAGACTGACTGTGATTTAATTACTTCAACATTTTTTGACCTTTTTGCGTTCATTGATTACTTCAAAATTTCTTTTGACCTTTTTGTGTACACTGATACAGAATACAGCATAACAAGATATTATTTTTCCAAACTTTCATTTCTACCAGTGCAGGATAATTCTAATTAAATTTCTTCAGCTGTAGGCAGAGAAAATAATAATATTTAAGTTGTTATACTAATAGAGCCTACATGTTAGAGTAAAATTTAATTGTGAAGGGGCTAGAAAACAATCTCTTACTTACACATAAACCTCACTAAACCAAACTTATTGGGTTTTGGATGTGTGCAGACTAACTGAAATCATTGCTTGTAAATGACTTTTAATAATTATTATAAATACAAAACAATTTTAAAAATAAAAAGACAGACTAAAAAGTATAAAATTATTTCTTCTAGCCCCATACAGATTCGTCCTCAAAATTTGTGCTGTGAACTTTTAATAGCTATGAAAATACTTGTAAGATTTAAAATGAAAAATGTGGGGCATAGATAATTGATGCATGAATAGTTGACCTAAGTCGCTAACAATTTTATCGCACTCCAAATGATATGAACACTGCTTCTCCCTACACTTCTTACTGTGATCTACCGTACTGCATGCGCCCCATGTTTTTCGATTGAAATCTTAAAAGTATTTTCATAGCTTTTAAAAATTCACAATCACAAATTTTCAGGACAATCTGTATGGGGTTATAAATCTGTATGGGGCTAGGATAAATTATTTCTTGTGTGTGTGAAATTTTGCAATTGATTTTAAACATCTTGATGAGATTATGACAGGCAGTTCTCAGCAATGTTTAAAGTTACAAGTCGCTAGCTTTTTTGGAAGTTAGTTTGAAATCGATTGCAAAATTTGTACCGAACAGACAGACTAAAAAGCGAGTTAATATTGCTTATCATCCAGTTCTGAGATATGTTTCAAGTCTCTATCTCATCAGAAAGTTAGTTTAAAATCGATTCCAAAATTTGTACAGAATAGACAAACAGATAGAAAAGAAAGCAGTTAATACTGCACTGTCATCAAGTCTCTATCTCATCGGAAAGTTAGTTTAAATCGATTCCAAAATTTGTACAGAATAGACAAACAGATAGAAAAGAAAGCAAATTAATATAAACGAGGTAATAAAAACAGGCTAGATGTTTTGAATAAGTGAGTAAATCTTGCGCTACAAGTTTATGACCAAAGGAGATTGTTATTGATGAATTTGTGATTGTGTTTCCTTACTGTATCTGAAATCATTTTAATGTAATAGTTTTATATAAAATTCTGGTTAGCTCATGAAGTACTTAACCAATTTTTGTTGACCTTCTTATACATTGGAATAAGACTATTTTATGTTAAAAACTAATTTCTTTGTTTATACATTTATTATTTTAAGTGTATTGTAACTAGGTTTGTCTATGAAGGATATTGGCAATACAAATTCAATTCAATTCAAGTCCTGATCACAATCAAAAATTTTCTGGAACAATTATTTTAACTAAGCAGTGAACATGTTTGTAAAAGTGTACAGGCCAAGTTGCCACATAACTCTTTAGCCAGATCTCTCCCAAGGCAGTCGTAAAAAGACTGGTAAAAAGTAAACATCCTGCGCGCTACTGTATCAAATCTCCTCCCATTATTATTTTTAATGAAAAAAACCAATTTGATCAGGTGCCAGGCAATAGAGAGTTGCCAGATTGAGTTGATTGTTGACAGTCTGATCAGAAACGAGAATGTTTGTTTCTGTGTTTAATGTAGGTTTAGCTTAATACGTATAATAATTTTGGAACTTACCTTAACAATTGTTTTCAGAATTTTGAAATTTACTGTACAATGACAAAATCTTAATTTTGAAACAAAAACCACCGTTGCACAACTACATTTAAAATATTACACATCAGTGCATTTGTTTTACCTTAGCTGGCTTAAATGAAATCATATATAAAACTGTACTTACTTGCATATATTTTGTGATATTTATTTCTACCATAGCCCTCTCGCACTCATCCACAGCTGTTTGGACGTTTAGAGCATTTATATTTTGCCCCAAGTGCAAGGACTTAAACAATGACACCACAAAAGATTTGTTGAACGCTTCACATATTAGCCTGCAGTGTTGTCGGATGTCTTGATCTTCTAAATAAAGGAAGAGTGTAATGATTAGGAAAAATAAATAGTAAGCTACACGTCATATTAAAAATAGACAGTAATCCATAATGGTGACTTTATGATTCGACTCATGATTTGGAATGTGATTTTGGAAGTAATTTGAATCTGAGTACTAGAACTTACTGGTAATATGCAACTTAAAATCAGATTTTAAATGTTCATCTTCTTTGTGAGTTGTGAGTGACAAACAGGCAAAAAAAAAAAATGGTCTGCGTCGGACCAGACTGTGGAAGTTATACTTCTTTGGCCATCCAATGGTATAGACAGGTAGACCTACTATTGATTTAATATATTTTGGAAAAAACTAGTCGTAACTTAGAGTAGCCCTGATATTTTGTAGATGATAGCCTATTCTTTTATAAAAACACTAACCAACACTGAAGGCATATTTTAAAATCAATATCCCATTTTTTCCTTCTTTGTTACATACGCTTATGAATACTATCGTTGCATCTGTTTGGTTAGTCACAGTTAGTCTGGGGACCATGATCAGTGCTCACTTACTACACCAAACAAAATTAATGAGCTCTCGAAGTTTCTGCATATCGTCGTGAATCATCCTGTATATAAAATTTTTTAATAACTGCCGAAAACGTGTTCAGGGGACCATGATCAGTGCTCACTTACTACACCCAACAAAATTAATATCGCATTGTCATCGGTCCTTGATAAACGAGCAAAGTTTCAAATCAATCAGACGTTTTGAAGGGGGTGAAAATCACGTCGTGTTCTGGGGACCATGATCAGTGCTCACTTACTACACCCAACAAAATTAATATTGCATTGTCATCGGTCCTTGATAAGTGTGCAAAGTTTCAAATCAATCCGACTTTCTGAAATATAGGAAAGTATACGAATATAGGAAGAAAGGTATAAAAAGGCACTTTCCGGATTTTACTCCTAATGCGTGATGCGGTTTCTCGACCAACACCCCATCCCGATTACAACGGGCGCAAAGAAGTATAACTTCAAAAACATTAATTTTAGCGCTAACCCATGCAGCACAAATGTTCATGTATGTAGGTCTAAATGTTCTTGTATATAAACCTAAATGTTCATGTATTTAGCCGCCTAAATGTTCATGTAAGTAGGTCTAAATGTTCATGTATTTAGGCCTAAATGTTCATGTATGTGGGCCTAAATGGGAAAACATTGATCGATTTGGCCAAAACTCACGCATGTTCTTTTCGGTCAACAACTCCGATCTGATTTCGTTTTTCAAATTGCGTTAAGGGTAAGGCCTCGATATTTTTTTCAATCACTTATTCATATCAGTGGGTGAAGACTAGTAAACTTTTTAGCCATACAGTTCTCAGATACTAATTTAGAAAATTATAAATTTTTGTGACGTTATGCATTACACTTGTTTTGTAAATTTTTTATTTATTATATTTTTAATAATTTTGTTTAATTCATCTTAAATACATATTTTAAAATTTTCTTTTGTAACATTGTTAAAACTTTGTTAGTGAAAAACTTGTAAATTTTGTTGTTAAAAAGCTGACGGCAATAAACTTGGGTATACAAAATAAGAAAAACAACAAAATATATTTATATATATATATATATATAAGTAGAACATAAAAGGAGGATCTTACATAAAGTCTTCACAAAAACCACAAAAAAGAGTAAATAAAACAAAATTATTGCGTTCAACCAGGTTTTGAATCACAGTGGAATAATATACAGTGGATATATATTTTTCTCTTTTTAAGAACAAAATTAAATAAACCATTATCTGTTAATTAATCAATTAAAATGCAGTGACATATTTATTAGACTGGTTTTATTCAGGTTAGTAAAATATTTTGGCGTTGTCTTACAAATTTATATGTGCTCTCTAGCTTTATTTTAATTGTTTGGTGCAGGACCTAGCACACTATTTCTGTTAAAATGCTGCAATAGTAGTACAATTTCATTTCCTTACTTTTTATAAAAATCTAATAAAATTAAAGAATTTTTACATACCTGAAGTGCTATCTGAATCATCAGATTTAGTTTCTGGCCAATCAAATTGATTCATAAAATCATTGTCAAGAGGAGCAAATCCACTTTCAACCTCATCTTGAAATGTCCTCTGGTAGTACTGATCCTTGTACTGTTTTACATACCGGTGTTTCAATACTAAGGCTTCATCCAAATTTGATAAAGGGCAATCGTACACATAAATAGGAATAGTTAGTGAGCCGAGGACACCTTTTGTGGCTTGATGATCGTGTAATAAATGCATAGATGACTTTTCAGTGTTAGTTTTCTTCTTAAATTTATTTTCCGCCCAATCTTTTCCTTTTGAACCCATAGAACGAGCTCTCAAACGGTTAAGAAGATCATTATCCGGTGGGCATATTGTGTCCGTTTTAAAAGGTTCCCAAGAACTAGCACGAACTCGAAACGGAAGACCTGTTTCCAACTTTAGATCCGACATTTCCGATGGTTCGCTGTCCTTACAATCCGGATCAAAAATACTTGACGTCGAATCGACATCTTCCAAAATCCACCCTTTGCTTGGTGCGGATGAACCGTAGCCGCTCATTTCTTTATGAAGTGTTTCTGTAGTGTTAGTGTTTTCCATAACATTTTGTGATGGCAAGAAAGGTTTAGCTTCAGGATTTAGAGTAGACTCAAAAGCTAAACGTCTGTCACTTTCCTCTTGGTCCTTCATAGAATTTTCTTTGAATTTATTATTATCGCTTTGAGAATTAGATTGAGAAATCAGTTTGAATGTTTTTGTTTCAGCACCTAGCATTAGTGCTTTCAAATCCCTGAAAGATGCAGGGACAAAAGTAAGAATACAATGTGTAGGTGTCGTTCCTTTCAGAAAACATCTCCATCTAGGAGTCCCGGGTTCGGCATCACTGTCTCTTTTCTTGTGCACCTTAGGCGGAGCTTTTGGATACATTCGATACAACGGACCGCATGACTTCCGAAGACCTTTGTCAGGAGTTTCTATTTCTTTTGTAGCCTTGGGGGAAGGAGGATTAGTATTTGTACTATGAGATTGTAAAGAGATAAAGACATCTTCATCTTCCAGACTAAGTTGTTTTTTTGAAAGATCGTATAGTGAATTAATCTTTTCTGTTGAGATTTGTATCTCTGGTTCAGATGTTTTAGATGATTTGAACTTGCCCTCAAAATCTGAAAAAGCACAAACGAGTATGAAACAAATTTAAAAGACCAAAATTAAAATATAAAAATGTTAACACTATACCAAATATACAATAACTTAGGCGAATAAAGAAAATGCAAAATATATTTAACGTAAGGAATGACCGATTGTTGATGAACCTACATATTAAGGAATAAAAACTAACTACATATCATTAGCTTCATTTTTTGTTTTAACTTTGTTCGTTTATCATGACTTTCATTTTACATGCTTTCTTGTCCATCCTTAAAATTTGCTGGCCCAATTAAATACTTAGATATAAGACAGTGTATAGTCCCTAAACTGCGCCTTCAACCATGTCAAAATCTCTAGTAGTTTAACCCTTAAAGCGCTAACCTAAAATATGGGCTACTGCTCATTTAGAGTTAAAAAAAAAATATTTATTTTCTCAATGTTCTTTTAAAATTTTGATTCTTTGATTCTTAGGGTTAAGAAGTACACACGAAAAATACTCAACTAATTTTAAAATTGTTTTAAATGTTTTTAAGAATTAAAAAAAATTCAAACTAATCTTAGCACAATTTACATTATTCAAAAACTAAATACATAAAAGCAATACTTATTGTTGTCAAAAAAATAAAATAATTATGTACTAAACTAAGAAAAACAAGAACTTATACATAATTAAAACTTCGGAATGAATATCAGTAAGCTATCAGTACAAACAAACAAGAACAGCTGAGTGAAACAGATGCGTCTATAGGCGTAAGATGCGCTGAGAACACTTGCGATAGTAGACTCATTTGCTCTGGTGACAGAACGCAGACCGATAAGACGTAACAGACATTGCTTATATTTTTGATTTGGTCTAAACATACTCAAAGAACATCACCCTGCACTCCATTGGAAGTTTCGTGAACTATGAAATCATCTTAGCGCGTGTTTGTGTATTTGCGTTTAAAGGCGCTAACCGTGCTTAGAGATTGAGTCGCCCTTAAGGCTTAACATGTTTAACTTTAAAAAAGTTTATTATAATCAGTTGCACAACAGACGTTAGAACCTCTAGTTCTCTAGTTCACTCAATGGGTGTACTGAGGAAGGAATTGAGAGAAAAAGCCCACCAAGCGGGTTCCCCCACTCATAACACATTGCTCTTCATCGACCCACTCAGCTAGCTCGCTCGATCTTGTTTGATGAGATGAGGAGCAAAAGTTCTGTTTATATTTTACTTAAACTCGTATGTTGTTTTTATGTTCATAATCACTGTACAATTTTTACTAATGGCCTGTCAATCCCTAACGGCCAAACATATACAATCTAAGCTAATATCTGTATTCTATTTTGCAGGTTCACGGTGACTGATACAAAGTTAGCTCACTTAAGCAAGAATATTGTACACATACTTTACGATCTTACCTTGGGAAACCCTTCTTGGAAATGGAATCGGATGACTTTCTTGATCTCTTTCTCTGTTTACAATCAAATCGACAAACTGTTTTGATTCTTGAGCACTAAGGAATAATTCCTTATCATGAGACTCTCTCAACTGACTGAAAAGTGTTTCCATGAGTAGAAAATTTGGTGCATCGCCAGGGCTCTTGATATCCCATTGCTCAATAATTTCTAAAAATGTTAAACATTATTTTTAGAATAATTAAATATTTAGTAATAGACTGTTTGAATAAAATGTAATATTAATAAATTATTCACCTTGTATAAACATAGAGAACTGCAATTCCACTTGTTGACATTTTGGCAGGATAATCATCAAGTCGTATGCAAATGGAATGCAGTGGATTCTTTTATCTGATAGTGCAACTGCATCTGGCCAATTCCTAGAATAAAAATTAATACAATATGTAGTAATAAACAAACTATTGCCTTAATTGGTTCCAAACCTTTTTCCTCTTCTGTCTTAGTTCAAAGATGCGTTTCGGAGTTGGAATTCCATCTTCAGTTGATAACTCAAAATAAGTATTTAAAACATTAACATAAACATATATAACACGACACAAAACTATTTATGTATATACTTGCTTACATTGTTGAGGTAGGTGCACACTTTTTCATGTTCTGTGGAACACTGGCTATTGCGGTGAGGTTGGGTTAAAATTTTAGATGGTAGACCTTGTCAGTCTGTTGCAACTCATTGCCGTCTCGTACAAAGAGTTAGAGTGGAATGATAATTTGTCATTGAGTATATTTTAAGGCGATTGTTTAAATGATGGGAAAATTCAAAGTTTGTCCATTTGTACACATTCTGATTCACATCACCCCATGTCTCAGAAAACAGCCGTGCACAATAGTTTGATACACACATTAGTTACAATAACTTAAAATAATGATGATTTTATAGAAGAGCTTAATACTATTAAGTATATAGATACCATTGGCCACGGATAATGGGTTTAAAAGTAACAAGGTCAATAATTTACTAAGCAAAAAAACAAAATAAAATTACAAACCACTGGAACATAAAGATAAGACCTTCATAGCAAGTGAATACGGAAATATAATACCAAAAATAGTTTCTAATAATTTAAAAAAACTCAATCTTACAATGTCATTCCGAATCCACAACAATATTAAAAAATTACTCCCCTAGATTTTAAAACAGGAATTTATAAACTGAAATGCGACCAATGTAAAAAATTCTATATACAGGGTGGCTAGTGATATGACCTTTTGGAAATTCCCTGACTTTTCCCTGACTAAATAACTTTTTCCTTGTCCAATCTTAGAAAAAGCACAAACAAAACCATGCTAATTTTATTTTAGTAATTCAATCAAATTATATTGGTTAGCAAATCAATTTTTAGGGAATAAATAAATATTTAATTAAACACGGAAATATTATAACAGTTAAATATTTAATACTATCTATGTTACTGTACCCACCACCAGCAGTTGCAAATTACACATTTATGACTACAAATATTAAATTAAACAATGAATTACTCAAATTATATTTTATTATATTATAAAAAAAGAAATAACTAATTGGTTTTTGTAATCCAGCTACCGTTACAGATTTGCATTGAATATTTAATTAATTGATGCGAAGATACCCAAATTTGAAAACATTCAATAATAAAACTAACATTTTTAGAAACAGCGCATTAGAGAAAGGTTTCAAGGTCATATCACGGCAAGCGCATTGAAACAAGCTGCCACAATCACTTCCGTAACTTGCCGATAATTGTTTTTACGTATCAGACTACGTAGTTTTCTTATTGATTAATTTAAAAGTTCATCTCATCTTGAATGTTTATTTTCTCAATTAAAAATTGTATTAATCTACGATTAATGTCCCTTAGAAATGTTATTTTTCCCTGACCTTAACCAAAATTCCCTGACTTTTCCCTGATTTTTCCAGAAAAGTAAAATTCACTGATTTTTCCAAGTTTTCCCTGTTGCTAGACACTCTTTATATAGGTCAAACTGGAAGACCTCTTAGTCAAAGGTTTAAAGAGCATCTGCCAAAAAAGAATATCAACGGCAATTAGTCAAATTTGACGAAAACCGTTCTTATACAGATTTTAAAACCAACTTAGAACCACTACGTATATGCAGAAAAAGGAAATATATAGATGCAATCGAGGAATTTGAAATTTATAAAGCATTTAAATTAAATATGATATACACATCTTAATGGACTATCAACTAAATTTCTCCTCGATTACATTATACGATACGACTATCAAAATCCAAATCTTAAATAAACACCGCTGCGGAGTTGTAGATATGAAACGTTAGTTGTCCTAGGACATTTATATGATGCACATCCCATGTGTCGCGTTATGTTATATGTCGATTGTATAAAGTGTTGTTTGTATAAATTTTGTAAGTTTGTCCACAATTTTGTTGAATTTTAACGTATTAACGATCTCAAGTCAGTGTAAAAGCTATGAAGATGCTCTGAAATGCTTAAGTGTTATAACAAGAAAAAATTCACGTGCCGGAGTCTATATAAGGTAACTCATTGTTATTTATCATGGTATGGTTCAGATTTTTTTGCAATGGGGTTTTATAATTAAAAAAAAATTAAATTTTCAATACTTTTTTTTAAAGGGTGTAACATATTTTCTTTTAAGTTAAAATTGATTACAAAGCATCTATATAATATTTAAAAAATTATGTGTAACAATAAAAAATTAAATAAACGGTATCAGTTAACTGACACAAACTTTCTCCCAACTTACTGTAGTCAAAATAATATTGTTTTTAATCATTTTATTTACTACTTTTTAGAACAAAACAACAAAATAATATTCTACCTACGTCAATCGTATAAAAAAGTTATTGTCCCAGGCGGGATTTGATCGCGCGACCTTTGAATTACTGGCCGTCCTCGCTACCGTTGTGCTACCCCGTGCGGCCGTCGCCGTGATGCTAGATTGACAACATAAACTTGTTTATTTTTTAACATTTCCCCATAATTATGAAACGCCGAAGTTTTGATAAAAGCGGGTGGTGTCATTTTGTTTGGCATCTTAAGCACTATAAATACTGAAAATTTGATCAAAATCGTTAGAGCCGTTTTTGAGAAATTTGCATTTTTGTCGTTTTTTATTGGTTTTTAGGGGTAAATTACCCTTAAAAATTAAAAATTCAAAAAAATGAAAAAAACGCCTGGAGATATTAGGGTTTAGTACCTACATACCAAATTTCATGAAAATCGGACCAATAGTGTCCCCTCTGGTCGTGTATACATACTGACACACTGACAGACAGACACCACGTTAAAAACACTTTTTTGGGTTCAGGGAGCACCAAAACAAAAAATTCCACTAAAAATATTTTTGGGTTCAGGGAGCACCAACACAGATAATTGCACTAAACAATTTTTTGGGGTTCTGGGAGCACCAAAACAGATAATTCAACTGAAAATTCAAATTCGAACATTTTTACGAAAACAATACTTTCTCCATATACTACGTATAGGGTGGAGAAAGTAAAAACAATAAATACAAACTGCAGACTGAATAGGAATGAATAAACAGCTCCTTCCAACACCTATGAATGTTTGTTCTCTTTCTAAACGGAAAATAATATATTCATGAATATAATTTAGTATAATATAAAAATATTCCAATATCCGTTTGGTGATACTACTAAACACATTTACTGTATTACTTTAGTTATTTTAAAAAGTCATTATGCCTAAAGTAGGCCTATTGACGATCGAATACCTAAGGAAATAATTATTTGGATAGCTATTAATAGTTTAAGTCAATAATGTTTACAGTGGTGTGCAGCCTCTACTACACATATCGTTTGATGTAATTAATTTAATGAAGTGTTTGAAGGAACCTATTAACATGTAAATAGTCTACAATGCAGTAGTACTGATATTTTGTTTTGTTATGATAAATAAGGCGATGATAACCACACAGGTTTTTCGCCTTAAAAAAAGTTATGATAAATAACTCATATCACCAACTACAACTAATAAATTACAACTTGTTTATAATTACAGTAGCTACAGTGTGTACAGCTGAGCTTGGAGAAAAGACGAACATTTGTGTTAATTGTATTATTTTTGTAACAAAGACGACGTTACAAAAGGATTTTTAGCTTTATCAGCCTCCCGATGGGCGCCATTTTGTAATGAAGAAGACGTTACAAAGGTTTTATATAAGTTAAAAATGTTTAAAAAATACTTCTCTTTGTTTGGTTTCAAGCTAAATTTTAAGTAATGAATGTAAATTTTTGTAAAAACCTTATTAAATAACTTATCAGAGTTGATATACTTACTCAAGAGGATTTTGTGGTTGGGCATCTAGAAGACTCACTGTAATTGGAGGAAGCACCTGAGGGTTTTGGCACATCAAACACAGATGTTCAAACGTTAGGAGAGCAGAAATACACTCTGCATCCATCCGCCACATCTTAAAACAAACAATTTAAAATATACAATTAAAGTTTTATATAAGTAGTCAATTAGACCAAAACATGCAAACATTTATCTTGTTTCTGAGAGGTCAAGTTGTGTCCACCTCAGGATCTCGTGTTGAGAAATTCGTTGAATGTCCACGCTGGATTCAATAAACCTGTAATGGTTTTAAATATTATTCAGTTTATTTTATTTATGAACAAGTGACATGGAAAAAGCTTTTTAAGTTCGAAAACTAATTTCTTAATACATCCGACCTTATAATTTACACAGACACAAGCATGCACATCTTTCATACAAATAAATTGTTTTCTGTGTCAACAGTGATCTCTAAAAAGTATTGTAGATGAATCAGCTTTTCCATAATTCAGAGACTGATGTAGATGGTCAAACCTAAACATCAAAATTTATCCAAAGTTGTAAAATATGGAGTATTCTATTGGCATACATTCAAAAACTAAGCACCAAGAACAACTAGTAAATTGGCTAGTTAAGGGCAAAAACAATACAGAGATGATTTATTAATGCCAGAAAACCACTTTGAAAATCTAATAGCAACATCATTGTAGGAATTCTAGAAATTTTACAATTGCAGTCTCTTCAGATAAGTAACCCACTACATTCCATAGAATAAACTCGATGGATGTACCCTACTAAATACCCTACTAAATTAATTAAATGGTAATCAGATTCAGTATTAAATTGAATTTCTCTTCCTATAACTCGATTTTAGTTCTCACCGTAAACATTTTTTGAAGTGAAAACTTCTATTGGCCCATCAGGTACTTTTTGCCACAGTATTCCAACGAAAACTCGTGTACCGCCTCAATATATATCTGCTATATGCAGAAAATAACATATGTACCAGACCCCACACCCTCGGCCCCCCTGCCCCTCCTAAAAAAAGATATATACAATTTATTGATCCTTATACTCCTTTAATATTAATATTGATTTGCAAATATAGACTGGTCATGGAGGTTTTCACTTCCAACAATGTGTGGTCTTAAGCACACCCAATATTTATTTACTCTACTAATATTGAGATGTCTCTTTTTAGTTTGATAGTTCCGTGTACGTTCATTGTTGAACATAGCTAATCATGTGATAGGAACTTTCTTCTAATTTTAAATTACGTTTTCCTCTTCTTACCATAATAGTCGTCTAGTAAGTCGAAGAAAGAACTGTGTGGTTCCATCATTGGCTCTTTAAAAAAAGGAATACATTTGTTTGTTTATGTAAGTAGAAAAACTAGATCAGGTTACCATCGCCTAAAATAAATAAATAAATAAGGTTAAGTAGTTATCTCTTCAAAATATGTTACACTCTTGTGCAAAAAGAAGAGGATTAAATCTTAACAGACTTGTATCAAGTAAGATAAATTAGTAGGTATAAGCAGTAGTGTAGTGGAGCCGGAGTGGCACTACTGCACAGCTTATTAAGGCGAAACAGTGCCCCTGCACAGCTTAATAAGGCGAAGCAGCACTACTGCACAGCTTATTAAGGCGAAACAGTGCCCCTGCACAGCTTAATAAGGCGAAGCAGCACTTCTGCACAGCTTATTAAGGCGAAGCCTAATAATAGATAATGCAACATGATTACTTCAATTTCTGTTTTCAATTTTAGTTTCATGTAATATTTTAAAAGTTATAGTAATATTGGAGTTAAGATTTATATTTTTAAAATTCATACTGATTTGAGTTAAACCCAAAGGTAGTGGTACATGTACAATAGGACACAATTTTAATGTTCTCAGAAGGTTATAACATGGTTGAGGAGCCATTGATCACCAGCTGATATAATTATAACAAGAGTAGCAACAAATCCAAACAAAGAAGAAACTAAGGTTAAGGGGGATGCATATTGGAGTCTACTTTCATGTCTCTGTTTATCAAAGAAATGGTTTTTTTATATAACTTTTATGATGTTTATAACTTGATAGTTAAAAACACTATATTTATAGGCTAAAATAAACAATAATTTCTTTATACTAATTTATATCAGCCTAATTTAAACAATAAAATATAATTTATAACTGCAAATATTTAATCACCGAAACCGAGATATAACATTGTATTAATATATACATATTTTAGAAATGTGTTACAAATTAATGTTCAAAATTACGAATAATTGACCTGGTAGTTTCAGTTTTTACTATAAAAGGTGTTATTACTCGGGATGTACACAAAAAAAAAATAGAACTTTTTGTCAAAATAACTTTGAAAACCTAATAACACGTAGCAGTAAAAGCTGTACTCGGAGAGCCTCAAAACTCTCCATTTCGTTCCTGAGCTTCAACAAAAAAATCAGGAGGAGGGCTCCTGGACCCACCACTTGACTTGTAAGATACCCCCCCCCCCCGTGTTCCCGAAAAATGTGAATTAATTTCAGATGATTCTCTACCACTTGACCACAAGGTCAAAGGTCAAGTTCTTTTGGCTAACAAATAACCATGCTGTTCAAAGTTGATAGTTTCAGAGATGGCTCTTATATCTTGTGAGTTGGACCTATGGCTAACTGTTTTGCTAATGATATTCCTTTTTCTAACAATTTAGAATTTGGGAAGTTTTCTAATGTTAAAATATGTAAAATTTCAGGGAAATAAGAAAGCCCGTATCTAAAAATTTCAAATGGCAAAGTAGGTAAAATGGAATAGTAAATTAAATGATTGCTGGCATGTACGACCAATCCAGCTACACCTCCCACCACTGGTACAGTGTCCTGCTAATCCCTCACTTTCAACACCTTACCTGACTTTGCACATTACTTGGTTCTGCAGCGACCGAAGGAAATTTGCAGTCCATACTCTTTGTGTATAACAACGTCTCTCTGTCTAAAAACCAATGTTATCTGGATAGGTTTTAGGTTATATCGTTTACTGAATATGACACACTATCAGTTAATGGTTATGTTTACTCTTTCTAATAATAATAGTGTTTGACAAATAATAACTTCTTGAAACAATAGACATCCAGTGTAAGTTGAACAAAATGAACACAGTACGGTAGTTCCCATTTCTGATTCATTAAGAACTTTACTATCAGAATTTGTTAGGTTTTCAAGAATTTATTTGTTGTATATAAGTTTCATTAAATTTATATTGACTTCTTTTGTATAAATTTTCTTTAAGATAAAAGAAGATAGCTATTCCATCCTATATGAGATTATCCACTTTTCGGTTTTGAACGTTTAAGAAAAACTTAACTCTTATAGGATCACTCATTTGTCTGTCTTCTGAAATTTGGCAAATTAATAAAAATGTTTGAAGGGATTCATTAAAGAATTTCAAGATACATAGTTTTCAAGATATTCTCCAAATAGTTTTAGAGATTTTTTAAATGTTATTATTAAAAAAAAGATCTATTCCACCTAAAATGTCTAAAAAAACTAGTGGTGTTATTTTACACATTTGATTGTGGATCCAAACTTTTATGAAACAGTGATGATGATATATCCAAAAGACATGATGATGATGATGATGTGTCTTTTGCATAACATTTTAATATATAATTAATTGACAATATCAACTTTTCTACAATAAATCTTATTTTTTGTTTTGTGGTTTCCCCCTATTCAGATTTTCCAACTTTTGTATTTATCAAGGAAGCCTAGGCCAGATCTATAATCAGTTAAGTCTTGTACGGGTTGGGGTCACAAACAGGCCTGTATAAATTACATTTTAAAAATTATTTCTTCATAATGTTATGGAAATACACAACGTTCTTATACTTGGTGCAGTTGGAGCTCCTAAGATAAAATATTAATTTCAGTAGTAATGCAATCTGTTCCTATAACTTTTCCATTAACCATCGCTTCCGCTGAACAATTGTTCTTCATAAAACAAACAACAGAGCTACCTGCACAGTAAATTGTGTTGATAAAGGTTAAGCAAATACGAAAATTGGCTGTCAATAATCACGAACAGGCTACCATTTAGCAAAATAAAGAGTTTTATTAATTGTTTGCTCATATGAAATCAAGAATTGGGATTTTTGTTTACTTCATAGATATTTTTATTTTTCTAAAGATTTGGACCACTCTATGAACATATTTGCCGCATATTTCTTACTAACATATGAACATATTTCTTACTTGTGTGTTCTTTTTATTAGTTAGAGTAGAACCCCTCTTAATCGGTCCCGAAGATCCTGACCGGTTGATCTGAGGTTCCCGTAATAAGTAGATTTTTGTTAAAAAATAAACTACATATTTCATAAATAATCAAGAAAATAAGATGTTATTGCATCTCATTTTATTGTATGTACATAAATACATGAACAAACACCAACAAATTAAACATTTTAAACTTACATAAACTTTGAAAACTGAATTTACATATACATGTAGTGTATCATTGTTTAAAAAAATCAGTTATTTTTTTCTGTTCTTTAACTTTCAATGATTTTTTTAAAGCCAAGTCTCTTTATTTTCTTACGTTCATCACGCCTAATGTCGTTGAATCTTTTTGCTGCTCAACATATTACTAAATATGTTACAAATATTACATATTTTGCTCCCACGAAATTCAGTAGAGGTTCCGACAAAGCAACAGCAGAAGAAAAAGAAAAAAAGGAAGCCGCTTTGTCAATTGATTCTAAGAAAAAATACAGTTGCCGCGGAAGCAAGAGGGGAATCAAACTCACGCTCCACCTCCCCTGTTCTGCCTGCCACAACACTAAGACATTGCACACCTAATGTTGCGTCACCCCGCTTTATTTTCCAGGAAATGTCCGCCAAACAATCAATGTTTGAGATTCGGCCAGTTACAGTAATATAATCTGTAAGAGAAAAAAAAACTCTGTTGTTCCATGAAGTAGGGGAGCCTTCATTAATTCTAACAGGGAGGCTGAGAATTTGCAGATCTGGCCCACTGAAGAAAGTTGTTTAGGGTGTTGCTATTTATTATAATTTTAAAGCATTGTAAGTTTAGTTCTGACTATTGTACATGTTATCTTTCTTTTATTTGTATTTTTAAGGTAGAGTTAAGTGCATTTGTCTCAAATGAACGGTTTATATTTCCTGGCAGATTGTATTCAAATTTAACATCATTGATGGTGTGGGTGAAACAACATCTTAAAATAATGTATTGACAATTTTGTAGCAAATTATCTTACTTTATTTTTTAAATGTCCTCACTTTTTGCCTCATAGGACTAATAAAGTGAAATAAAACATAAAAAATGCAACATCAAAATTCATACCAACAACAGCATATGTACCTATTTATATATACATTATGACAGCATATTGTAATGTATTGAAACGCATCACTAGCAACTGTGTTAATACCACTCCCTATTGTTTAAAATCAGACCCGTTTAAAACTTTCTAAGAGTTTTATAAAATATTTATGCAAGAAAAATAGTTTTATTTATTCTCATAGCTTAGTTATGTTTTACAGATTTGATTTAAGTCTGGATGACTCCGTCAGAAAAGTGGAGGGGTATCAGGAACTATACCCTCTCTATGCTGTAGAACCTGAAGCATTCATTGCCTCCTTTTTTCAAGGTCCAGGTTAACATTTTTTTTATTCTTATTTTTATGGAAAGGAAGAAGATGCTAAAATATATAAACTGTGTGCTTTCAACTAACTTGAAAACACTCAGTAACTCCTTTAAACAATTTTTGTTAATCACCAAGATTATTCATGGAATAAAAATCATGAATCCAACCCTTTGAGTCCAACCTGTCAATTTGTTTCTGCACATATTCCATTTAGTGTTCTCAGTCCTCATTTAATAGGAGTGTATTCTTAGTTACGAATCCACATCATAACTTAACACTTTCCAAAAATATTTTAAAGTAAGTATCCATGCTGAGCTAAAGTTGGGCCGCTGAGCAAGGCAGTGAAATTTGTCAGATTAATCTTAAAATATTTTCTAAAAATTCAAAAGATATAATTTTTGCCTAAAATAAATGACCATAATTGCATAATTATACATTTATTATACAAAACTAAATAGTTATGAATCATTGAGTATTAAAGTTTTGAAATGAAGCATCTTCAAGTACAGTAATTCAAAAAAGTCAACCTTTAAAGTTTACTTATTACGTTGTTAATAAAATAATTCTAATCAGTGAAAAATATCATAATTAACTTTACTGTGAAAACCAAAATAAGGATTTCTAATTAGGTACTAGTTTATTCTTTTCTTAACTTTGTACAATTAATGGCCGGAGAGGAAAAAATCGTACACCGCTAACCAAATTAAAACTGTAGCCTGAACCATAGCGTATTAAAATGTCGCTTTACAAAATCAGTTATTGTCTCTCCAATCTCAGATCTTACTGATCACACAAAAATACAATCAGCAAATTGTGAAAATTTGTGCTTTTCTTTACTTTTGAAGAAAATAAATAGAAAACAAAATAATCAACATAGACATGGCCTCTACTCTAGATATGACCATATAGCTTATGCCATATTGGAGTCAACATAGCTAATTTTGTGGAACATATTCTGGATAAATGACCCATGAAAGAATACAAAATTAAATTAGGCTCTCTAAATAAATAGATTCCCACTGTCAGATATCACCTTATTACTAAGCTGTCTTTAGTATGGTATATGATATAATATTTTCTAACAAGGATCTAAAAAGTATAACAACAATATAAAATGACACACAGTAACTAACAAAGCAACAAACATGCTTAAGATTTTCACAAACACCCACATAGTAGTTATAATGTGGGATGCTCAAAGATAATTTTATAAATAAAAAAATGAAAAGTAATGAAATAAATTAGAATGTTATAAATAAAAAAGTATTAGGCAATGCTACCAGAGGATCTGGTTATTTTTCTAATACTCTTAATTATTAGCTAAACTTAATAAGCTGGTTAAAGTGATGAGCTTGTAAAATAAAATTTAAAACTTTACAAACAAAAATGAATGCAAAATAACTTTGGTTCAAGCAAAAATGATGGAAGGGTAAAATAAAAAACTGTTAGGACAGCATGAAGGTTCATGACACCTGACAATATGATAAGATTCAGCTTAGCAAACAGATAAGTAGAGCTCTTATCTCTCTAATAATTGCTGCAATAAAAGCATTTGGTTGTGAAAGGTGTTGCAACGTTTACATCATCCACAGTACGACATAATATCAATTGAAAATCTAGGTTCAGATATAAATATAATTACACTTTCTGAGCATAAAATTAATACAAATTCTTTTTAATTATTGAAAAAGATTTGTATGGAAAAAAATGTATTTACAATGTGCTTAATGTTTTTTTAAACAAACAAGTTCTTAGTCTAAAAATAATAAATAATAGTTTATCAATAATAACAATTATTTAGGATGTTTAAATGCACAACAAGTTACTTCAAAAGTCATGCTAAAACAAAGACAAGTACACACAAGATCAAATAAAGTTTTTTTTTATCTATTCATTAGTAGTTTTTTGCTTATTCAAGTATAACTACCAATACTATATTTATTTCTGCAAATGAAGTAGGTGTTTGCATATTTGTATTATTTTCATTTTCTGTAGTTAGGTAAATAAATTATTTAAAATAGTAAAACAATTCTGAAATAATAAAAAAGAGGTATTCAACAAGTAAAAAAAGAAAAAAACTTAACTAGTTAATCTGCCATTGTATTGAAAAACAAACATACAGTCAGATCAAATAAAACTGTCTTTAATTACAATATTTTTATAAAATAAAACAATTTAATATCACATTTAGTAAAAAGTAAATAATAGTAATTAAATAATAATAATAATAAAAGTTTTAAACTACGAACAAACATGCAATAAGTATGTGTATTTTGTGTTTACAAACACATTTTTAAACTTAATACTGATAGTACTGTTTACCACTTATAATCTATGACTAAATTTAACAATTGTGAAACCATAGAATTAGAAGCCGTAACGCCAATGAAATCCGATGAAGAAACATGAAGCGATGATAAAGGCTGAGAAATTTGTGGCTGAAATAAGTTGGAGGAGTTGAATCTCACTTTCAGCCAAAGTGAAGAGACCACTTCTCCACTTAGTTCAAAACAGACCACTTTGTCATACTTAAGAAGCCACTGTGACTGCCCATGGTGTAGTTACGATTCGTCCAAACAAATAATAACAATGGTATTTACTCATGCTAATATGTACATAAATGTGATGAAATAAAATATGCAGTTTTTTTTTCCTCAAATACTATAAAATATGAAATAAAAAATAGTATTGTTAGTTAAAATATAAAATAAATTAAAATTAATTTGTAACAATTTAAGTTAAACTGATATGTAAGTATTAAAATAATTAAAAGATTACTAATGGCAAGTGATAAATATGCAGTTCTTTGCAATAAAATGTGCAAATAAAGAATATTATTATTAAAAAAAAAAAAAAAAAAAAACACTAATACTTAATGATAAACGCAAATCTGAATATGAAGTTCTTTGCAACTACTATAAATTGTTCAATAAAAATAGAAATTTTAGATAAACTACAAAATGAGTACAAATTCATTTGAAATAATTTGAGTTAAACTGATATTCAAATAAGAATCATAACAAACGTTTACTAATGCTAAGTGAATCAAGCATTAATGCATTGCTTAATTTGCAAATTACTATAAAATTTGCTGGTTAAAAATAGTATTGTTAGATAAAATAGACACAAATTTTAATTAATTCGTAATTACTTAAGTTTAACTAATATGCAAGTTAGAGTAATTAAAAGTTGACTAAGTGAAAAACGCTTCGCTGAATATGCATAAACATTAAACTATAAAATGAGCAAATAAAGGTAAAATTGTTAAATAAAATCAATTTTAATTTATTTGAAATAATTTAAGTTTAACTGATATGCAAACAAAAGAATGAATAACAGTTTTTAACTCTAAATTATAAAAACAACAAAATAATATAAGAAATAGAACAATGAAAATGTTTTCATTAGAAATAAATAATCCTGATTCACCATATTAGTCTCTTCAAAGTTTAAAACAATGATAAATAAATTTAAAAACAAACAATGATAACCAGTTCATTTGTAAATTATTAAAAATGACCACCCTACTAACAACAAAGTATTATTTAATATTCTTATATTTTCATTTATAGTTAGATATTGTAACAAATAAATTGTAAATGCACAAGTATCATGAGAGTTTCAAATAATTTCCAAAAACTAAACATTTTATTTGATTAAGAAAAAAGCTAATTCAAGTAAGCAGCACTTGGGTAAGTTATCTGTATTATAAATGTTTACACTATTGCACAATTTTTCCTCTGGTTGCACAGTTACAATGTTCAAAAATGACAATATTTGTATCATCAGAGCTTTAATAAATTGTACTAATTATTTATTTTTGTCAAGTTAAAATCTATAACAAAACTTTTAGAACGACTTGTTCTAACAAAAGCAAATGGCAAAACATGTTTTTTTTAAACTTACTTAAAACAAATACAAATAAACGATACAATAACCTGAGAACGAACCGAACAATTCCAACAAGGAGAGGCCAGAAGGCTGGACGAGAGACCATGAGCTGGAAGAGTTAGATCTGGCAAGAGAGATAACAACATGCCTAGATCTCCACTTCCAACTTCTGGTCCGCTCGCTTCGTATACAATGAGAGATGAGAGTGATGTGTTCAACAAATACAATACTCTACACTGTGATACCAGCCTGTCCCTCTCTCCTGTTATATACACCTGCCCTACCCAATAATGCTTAAAGTCTATCCACTTGCAGATAAACTAAACCAACATTTACCTGTACATCATTATCTCTAGCCTGATTACTCTAATCTACTTCTACCATTTAGTCGATGTAAATAATAAATACTGTACCTCATATTTTACAGTGTACAAATTCTATATTGATTTCCATTACTCGGTTTAAGATTTGTAATTATTGGAAAACAGAAGTTGGTTTTATTTAATACAAATCCACTAAAAGGTTTAAATAAATCCGGATTTAGAGGAACAACATTCTTCGATCCGTATCACTATCGATAGAAATAAAAGCATTTACTTTAAAATATTTCACTTCAGAGAACGATGGACATATAAAATGTGTGTTAAAATCATTTGCTGTTGTTAACTCAATGTTGCAGTAAGGAATATTGTGTTGGGGAAAACTTACTTGATAATAAAAATACTCATAAATGCATTAAAGAAAATTGTTGGAACTATTCTACTTAGGGCATATGTGAACTATCTTTCAGCAACTTCTTAGGATAAATTAATATCTTACATAAAATCTTGTATAATCTATACATAAAGTGGCTGTGTCCTGACTGACCAATATAGAATCAACGTACAGCAGAAACTACTTAAAAATAAAATATGAAAATTTAAAGCTATCATAGAAATTTGTGGGATCATAGACACACAATAAGAAAGGAATTTACAAAATTTGTATTTTAAAGCTTAAAAATGGTGAAAATATGGTTCAATCCCAGCCCTATAACAGATAAAACAGCTGATTCTGATCAAAAGCTTAGTAACACACGTTTAGTGAATGCATTTACATTCATTACCATAGCAACCAACTTAGCAAATTTAGAATCAGTTTATTATTATTCACAACCAACAGCTTTTTTAGGTTAGGTTAACAAAATAAAAGCAAACAGAAACAAAAATATATGAAAAAGGCTTACTGTATTATAATACAAACATCTGTTGTTACTTATTATAAATAAAACAGCTGACTTGGATCGAAAGCTTAACACAATTTTAGGTTAGGCCAATACTGAAACCAACGCCTTAAAAGCATTTACATTTATTACCATAGCAACCTACTTGGCAAATTTAGAATCGGTTAATTTTTTTAACAACCAACAGCGTGTTTAGGTTAGGTTTTTATAGCTCTATTATATACAAAAATCCTTTCATTCACACAAAAAACCTGGCCAACTGAGTATGCGTCAGGATCTAGGATACCGCACCCCCATCACTCTACCCCAAGAGAATCTACCCTAAACAATCTTCATTTCAGTGAAAATATCGGATTGTACAATGCTGTAGTCTGTTTCCATTTATTTCACCGTGAGTCGCCACGGGGATTGGTGAGTGAAGCGAGCAGTAGCGGAGCTCTTAGTTTTTTATATATAATTGTTAGACCCTTTTAGTATTTTGTGTTGAAAGTCGAGTGTTATTGAAAAAAATATAGTAACAGTTTTTTTCAGTAATGATATTGGAAAACGCATACATTTTAGTCATGCCCAAATTACTGTTTTACAAATTTGCAGAGATTTTGAATAAAAGCGAACGTTAAAAAAAATGTAAGTATTGAGAAAGTGTAACGGTAACAAAAATCAAATTTGCATTTTAAGATTTGATTTATATAGACAGTTTTACTAATCAAAACTTCTGTGTATTTAATTTGAAAAGAATATCATACGTTTAAATAAACAGAAATATTCTATTACTACTTTTAACCCTTTCCACTCCAATTACTGGGGACCTAGTGTTGCTATCAGCTCCATTTAATTTTGAGCAAATATTGCACTTTAATTTGTTTACTAAAAAAAAAGTATTTCTGTCAGTTCTAAAAGGCTGATTTTTTATTTGTAGTTTCTTCTGTGACTAAAGTATAGATTGGTATGAAATAAAACTTATATTTTTATTTTTAAGTATATTTTTTTAATTTTAATTTACTGAAAAAAATATAAATTCGTAAAAAAAAACCGGGAAAAACAACAATTTTGGACACATTTTCAATGGAAAGACCTATATTTGTTGCTTCTTTTTTGTTGTCTATATCCTTAAAAACAAAATTAAGTGGTTTACAAATGTTTTGGACGCAATAATACATTATAAAAAAAATATAATTGAAGAACACGTTTTTTGTAAAAAATGAGTTTTTATGAAAAAAATTAGTTTTGACACCAACTTGTACAAAATTGCCTCAACTATTTATTTTATTGCTTAGCAACAGCATTATATAGGGCAAAACTAGTAAGAAAAGCTTTTTTCAAAACTTATTGGTAATATTGGAATCACTCAGGTTCGAAATAAAAGTTCCGTCGCCACTCCCGTTATTTTGTAACAAACTGCCGTCTTCTTCGTTCATTTTATTTCACAACAACCATTATTGTAAAAAGAACAACATTAAAAAATAAACTGTGAAATTACACACGATAACCAAGTACAACAAAACTAAACAACGCGTAAGCTCACTAAAACACTGCGTAGTAAGTAGGAACCAAACAACGACGAGGGCAGACAGCTATTTACAGAGCCGCCAAAGACGGCAAACATTACATTTTTCTAAGATATATTTACCACATAAACTGAACTCAAATGGTTCTAAAAAAATTCCCCAGATAGTAGCACATCTTAAACTTTAACAATAGTGGTCATCAAAGTAACTACGTCCGTTCAAATGCAATCAAAGAACGTTGTCTTAGCGAGTTCGGGGATCGCCCGACATAAGAGTTTGTGCGGATTAGTAGGGTACGGGGCTACCCTGACACTCGAGTGGAAAGGGTTAAAACAGAACTTTTGTGGTAATACTTTTAAAATATGATGGTCTCAGGAAGATAATCTTTTAAAAGTCTAATCAAGCAGAGCCGTTGTGTTAAAATTTTCAAAATAATATGGTCTCAGAAGCGAGTCTTTCACAAGCCTAACCAAGCAGAGCTGTTGAGTTAATACTTTTAATATAATATGATCTCAAGATGCTAATCTTTCACAAGCTTAACCAAGCAGAGCTGTTGT
>JAGFPH010000844.1:160967-174852 GCA_018207615.1 Philaenus spumarius
AAGTTTCAAATCAATCCGACGTTTTGAAGGGGGTGAAAATCACGTCGTGTTCTGGGGACCATGATCAGTGCTCACTTACTACACCCAACGTCGATTATCAGAAAGCAGAAATGTACTGTAAATAAATAAGTACATTACAGTACTACACGTAATAATTCAGAATTTAAAGTTTTTTACTTGCATAATCAGCCGAGTTGTAAACTTCAGGGAGTTTGTGCGCTCAACGGAACAGCGGTCGCTGTTGAGTCAGCCGAACGCTGCTGTCAGTCGTTAGTGAGTTCACACTGTTCACAGTGAATTAAATACCCGAACAAATTGGTTATCAGAAGTCCCTCTGTCCCAATTTGTTTCTAAAAATCGGTGCTCTTCTGTATTAACTAATTGCAGTAACTAAAACAAAATGAATAAAACTCTGCACTAAAACTGAATACTGTACGTATTTACACACAGCGTTATTAACTTGATATTACTTTGTTCTAACAAGTTGTTCAGACTTCGGCGGGACTAAACTGACGCCATCGAATGAAATTTTCGATGATTGAAGTTCCGATTATTTCTGAACTCATCCGAATTGAACGTTCAGAAACAAAACATATAATATTCCGAGCGTTAACGCAATCCTAGTCAATCGTAAAAAAATATTATGCCTAATCGGATTCCGAATAATTTTATTTGACACTTTTTCTTGCGTAATTATTTTAATCATTTAATACTATTTTTTTAACTTTTATGAATAATAAAGGGATTATTAATTGTTATAATCACTGATAGTAAACAAATAATAATTTAGGCATAAATATTAATTTACAAAGGCTACATTATCTGATGAAATGAGTGCATCAAACCGGCATTCACGTCCACCATCGCCACACGATCGAGCTAAATTGCAACGTATTTCAGATAATAGGTTCAGATAAACTAACGCGAAGAGTTTAGTTTTATAATAACCGAAAATGTGTGAATATTCTATTTTTCTCTTTTGTTTTGTACCACTATAAAGGGGTCGTTTCAATTGCCGAATTCACGTCAATATTCGACATCAATCGGGTCCGGTTCCAGAACCGACTTTTTAGCTCATCGGTTCTCGGTTCCGATTCCGCGAAGAACCGGCGGAACCGAGAACCGGTATCGGGAACCGACCCATCCCTACAAAGTATGTATTTCTCATATTTTTAAGGAATTAATAAATCTTAATTACAATTAAAGTTGTACTGCAATTGATCAAAACTTGCTGTACTGGGTCTTTGAAGTCACAGGGCATGAAACGTAATATTATCAATCGATAACATATAAGATTTTAGCAGTTATAACATCAAGCAATAAGCAGTTAGGCTGCATAAGGATCAGATGCAGTAGGTTTACTTCCAAATACGAAATCATAGTAGATTATGGTAATTTATTGCAAACTTGCTCTAAACTCACTTGGTTAATGTTGCTAGAATCCTTGCAACTGCTGAATGACCTAAGGAATAATTATGAGCAGAAGCTGTCCAAACCCATCGTCTGTGGTGAAGATATCGTGATAGAGTCGTCACTAAGCTGCTAGTCGGACGGAGAGGTTTAGCTGCTGTATGAGGCTGAGTTCCATCGGGAAATACTACTGTGCCAAATTCAGATGGCATTCGTTCATAACTGCAAACAATAATAGTACAGGAAATAAGTTGCTGTAACCTCAAAATTAACCACCAAGTTTGTAAAAAATTTGGTCTTATTTTATGAAAAATAAAAAACAAACACAAATTTTTTTAACATCTACAATTTTATTTTGAATCTTGCCGACCATAGTTTCGCCAGTGACGGCAAAGCCTCGTCAATGGTGTCACTGGCGAAACCATGGTCGGCAAAGCCTCGTCAATGCCAACACTGGCGAAACCATGGTCGGCAAGATTCAAAATTAAATTGTAGACGTTACAAAAAATTTGTGTTTGTTTTTTATTTGAAAAATGGAGTTGTACCAAGTACCTTCGGTCATCAGTATCAATCGTATCTTATTTTATGTATTTAACAAAATTAATTACACAAATCTGCGTCAAAATGATTCTATGTAAACCTAAAACATCTATTTATTTGAATATCTGTCGGTACCACTTTTAAGTAAAGTTTGATATAGTTAGGAGAAAATTAGTAACTAGAAATTATGTAGTTCCTCATTATTGATATAATTTCACAACTTATAATTTATAATAATATAAACAACAAAAAAGATTTTTCACCAAAACAAGTTTCATCAAATTTTGTTCATCTCTATTTACTAATTGGTTGAGAAACTCCTTGAAAATGCTTTATTCAAAATATTTAGTTTTTTTAATTATATTGACCTCACCAGTTGGGTTTGAAATTTATCTTTCATTTTATTTTGTATATTTATTATTTGGTTAACAATATAATAATTAATTGTATAAGATAGGTTGATTACAATAAATTAGAAACATTTACAATATTAAAAACTCATTTTCCAGTATCCAGTTCACTAGCAAATATAATAAAGTACAATTACTGAAATATCTGTCATTTGTTTTGTTCTTCATTTTCGTTTAACACATTTCATGCCTTCCATCCAATCATCAGAGACTACAGTTTGAGATAAAAATTACTATTTCTCCGGACCAAATGATCAAAATTACTTTTGTAAGGTCTCAAAATAAAGCTTAGACCCTAAGGAAAAATATAAAATCAATAACTTTTATAAAACGTTTTATTCAACAAAATGTTGAAAACACAGCTTCGAGGTAAATTTGTTTTTTTTTAAATATGAATAACTTTTATATATCGAAATAGACATTGAATTCTAAATAACTGGCTAACTTTATGATCTGGTCTACTAATGTATATCTTAAAAACAACAGCCCCAACTATTTATAGGTCCAAAATAATTTTGTTTATAAAAACGCCATATTTTTTGAAAAAATGGAAAAATAACTGACAAAAATAGCCGATATTTCAGGTTTGAATCGGTCTAAAGTCCTTAATCATATTCGTCGACAGATTTTAATTTGACACTATACAACCTGAAATAACCTTAATAAACCGCTAACAAACTACAAGATTGGCCCCACTTGTGATGCAGGTGCAAAGTCAGACCCTTAATCTTCACCTCAAAATTACCAATTCAAAAAAAATTACTGTGCAGAGGTTTTTTTCTAAAAATGACAATTAGACTGGACTATAAGTAGGCATTATGGTTACACCACTTACCGGATCAAGATTTTTTCTAGAGGCTTTTGTAGGAGAATGCAGCAAGGAACTTCCGAACGCATTTTTTTCTCATTTGGCCTACCTTCTAGCAAATTCCGTGCCAAGGCCTCTTTGGTTGCTAATCGTTGAGGTATTTTAAGCGCACTGATCCTTTCTTTTAGTTTTTCCGCAATCTATACAAATTATATGATTATTTGTTAGTCAAAACTTAAAATTTGTACAGTACTTTAGTAACCCCACATATCATTAACACACTATTTAACACATATCAACAATATATTTCAGAAGTCTGATTTTCTAATTGATTAATTAATAAAGTATGAATTCCTCATCTAAGGCTTGTGAATTTTAATTGGTACCTACCATCACTAACCCAAACTTTAAAATGTGTCATGGCTTGTGGTTCTCAGTGGGAATAACAGACAAGAATCCGCTCAAGACTAACTTTAATTAAAAATCAAAGAGAAATGTAAAAATTAAGACCAGCTGAAAATAACAAACTTCCTAATGAACCAGACTAGCATGTAGGCTTCTGTCAGCAATAAGAAAATAATGGATACTTAATTATTAATTAAAATTTTGTATTTCTTCTTTAAATGTAAAATCAATAACTGACTTGCATAAAGTGCAACAGAATATTGTATTAATTGTAAATAGTTTAAAAGTTATAAGCAAAAACATGATTTCAGAAAAAATTAAAATCTGAAATATAATAATTATCAAAATGGCTAATCATAGAAAAATAGGGCAGAAATAAGGTACAGAAATAATCATTTTGAAATGTTAATAAATAATAAGTCATTTTAATTAAGTAGTCATTCTTGTAAAATTTTCAAATTTAAAATAAAATACACAGCTGTCAAATTTAATTAATTTCAATAAATGGTTTATGAGTTACAAATATTTTAAAAGTTATAAAATTCAAATACATATAAAAGTTACAATACAAGGGCTTTTTAGAAAGTAACTTGCGTTTTGAAATTAAAAACCACAAACAAAAATTTTATTATATATATATATATATATTTGAAAGAGACAATCTTAAACTATTTTTAATATAGTCACCATTCAAATTGAAGCACTTATCAAAACTATGAACAAGCGTTTCAATTTCGTCTCTGTAAAAATCTGCCTCTTTAAATTTCAACAACTGGTTTACACCGGCAAGACATTCTGTTCATTGTCAAAGCACTGTGTTGCGAGCCAGGTCTTCACCGCTGGAAAGAGGTGGTTATAACTCGGCGCCAGATTTGGACTGTACGGCGGGTTATCAAACACCTTCCATCAAAGAGCTCTTGGGTTCGATTAGCCATGTGTGGACGTGCGTTGTTGTGGAAACACAACATTTTGAGCTCAGTATTCCATCGCTCGTATAAGTTTTGTCAATGTTTAACAAAACCTTTCTGAGTTAATTGTTGTGCCACGTTCAAGTAAATCAACCAGAAGCACTCCCTCAGCGCCCCAAAACCCAGTTGCTATAATCTTTCTGGCTGACAACGTTCGCAAACATTTTACTAGTTTTCTGGGAGAACATGTGTGCCCCCATCCCATGGACTGTGTTTTTGTCTCACAACTGACATGCTTTACCCATGTCTCATCTCCCCTTACGACACGATCAAGAAGTGAGTTACAATCCTCATCGTAGGCTTCGAGAAAATTCAGCGATGCAGCAAGAAGCTTTTTTTTTGTGGTCTACCGACAAGAATTTTGGCACACATCTTGCACAAAATTTGTGATAGCCAAGCGTCTCCATTACAATTTCCTACAGTAAACTTCATGAAATTTGGGGGAAATGAAACGAGAGTTCGGTAATCGTAAAGCGGCGATTTTCACGAAGTTTGTTGTTGATTTTCATCGTCAGTTCATCAGTCACAAGGCTAGGTGCAAACATGAACATTGGTACGGTCATACAGCCTTACTCCACCTTCGTTCATATTTCCTCTCCATACACCTAACAAAGTTGCCGATGAATTTCAATTGGTTAGAGGTTTTTTGCTAAAACCTAATAACTGAATGCACCTCACAACTCTCAGGATTTCGTATTGAAGTGCACATTTCAATAAATCACAACGAGCAAAGTGGAAAATACATTCCAAACGCTATAATAGCTTCATGCGTACTGACTGTGTCTGCAGAATCCTGTTTACGCCTGTTGTAAAGGTTATTAAAAGAGAAACAGAATGGCATAAACTAGAACTTAGTATCTTGCTTCGTTTTATAGTTCGTTTGCTTCGTTTTTCAATCAAAGTTCTGGAATATGATATTTCTATTATAGTATCAAAGAAGGTTATTAATTTCTTAATATTACAAATAAGTAGGTTGTCAAGAGTACTAATTTTTGTCAAAAAAGATTAATTCGTCAATGTTTTTATAACTAGATTAAAAAAATCAAATACAATCTAAAAGTCTTACCAAGAAAGGATAGCATTTCAGTTACATTTCTAAAACTACTACAGGATAGCAAATGCTTAACACTATTGAAATGTTCTGGTATTATTAAAACAAACCAAAATCTTTGTGTATCCAATGACAGATAAATATTCTGAATTAACTGACTTGCATGCGTTACATTTAGCCTCAACAACCTACTTAGTCCTAATATTAACAAATTAATAACCTACTTTGATGTTATAATAAGAATATAATTTTCAAGAACTTTGATTGTCCATTACTTCGAAACGAAGCAAAATACTAAACTCTAGTTAGCGCCATTCTGTTTCTCTTTTAATAACCTTTACAATGGAACTTATTTTCAGTAACAAATAGTTATTTGTGTATCTAGGGTGCAAAGTTGGGTTAAACATTTGACGCCTGAGGCTACGTGACTAAGTAAACTTTGCACCCGCAATACGCACAACGGTTTTTTACAGCTACATTTTAAATTAGTGTTTTAGTTTTTAAAAAGATCCGTTTTACTAAACAAAACGTGTTTACAGAGGTTAGTACATCATCCGTTTACTTTGCGCTGTAGGGTAAAACAAGCGCGTGGTAAAGTAAAACAAAAATGACGCTGAACACATGTAGTTTAGTTTGCACACTGCTGTGACTTTGCAAAAACGCACTTTATGAAGTAGCTGTAGGAAAAATAATGAAGGTGGTTAAAAGGACATCATGAACACTCTGTACATATATATGTATAACTGGATATATTAATAAACTTTTAAAATCCATAAACACACTTTAAACTGTGTGTATTAGTTATTTAGTTTCTCCCTTTTGTTACAGATTTTAATGTAAGAATGGTGTTAAAGAAACTTTAGGACCCTCAAACTAAAATCCTGGATATCCTTTGGCAGTTTTCAACTACTTTAGCTGAGTTCAAGGAACATAACTACAACAGTCTAAAGAGTAAAACAAAGTATAAATGTTATGAAGAAAACTTTACGTTTTTAGACAGCTCAGCAATATTTTATAACAGACAAAATTAGTGAAATTATCTTTAATTTGTGCTCTTGCGATGCAATCTTTGATAATCAAACTAAAATTTATCGGTTTTTTTTCTTGATCAACCCGGGGAAAGGGATACAAGTTTTAAATAAATTCCAAAAACACAGCAATACTTCATGAATTTTAAAAATATTAATATTCAACACATTTTATTTCAGGTAATGATTTGGTTCAAGCAAAAATTTAATTATATCTAATTAATTTTAAAATTTAACATTAAGATGTAAGGAATCAAAAATATAGATTTTGGTGGCTATCATTGTAAGTTCACTGGAATAACAATCTCATACAGTAAGGTAAGGAGCCCAATTATCGACCCCCAGGGTAACTCATAAGTAGGTGGTGCTATCTGTCAGCTTACTGTCAGAAACTGTCATTTGTGACGCTAGTGTTGATTGTATGGTGATACGAGTAAGTGCGCACTTTTTCTAAAGAAAATTGTGATTTTGAAAGTTCAAGATATCTTTCAACCTGCGTTTGGAGCGTAAAAGTAAGTATTTTTCCAATCTCTTAACAATAGTATTACACCAACAGTGTTAATTGCATGTTGTGTAAGTGAAATTTAATTCTTATTATCCGTTTACCGATAATGGCGGCTATTTGTAAAATGTGCTTTGTAAAATAGCTTCCCCTAACGTGGTAATATCGTTATGGGGACGATATTAGGAACACTTATTGAGAACCCTTTTTTTGTATTCAAGCCAAGCCACTTCTGTTAACCTTTATCATTATTTTATTATGATTATTAACGAATTATAAGAACAATCATCATATTAATATATCACTTATTATTGTAATTTTTTTGTAAAAGAGCAAATTCATTAATTTGTTTATAAAGCCTAATTGAGTTTGTCTCTGTATTTGAACAAATACACTAATTTGCTCGTTTTATTTCTGTTTCAGATGACAAGTTGCCTTGAGTGGGGCAAAAGTGACATGTTAAAGGAGGTGAAGGAGAAAAACCTTGATACAAACGAGCCGCCAAGTTGTATTCCATTCCTCAAGAAAAATGGGTCCTTAGCACTAAGTACTTTAAATGGTTTCATGAAGACTGTTCTTCAGTTCCAATGCGTTTGAAATAAACTTAACTATTTTCTGAAATTTTTGTATTTGCTTTTTTTCACTTACAAATGTATTTAATATTCAAAATACATATAGAACTGTTTTTGAACGTTAGATAAAATTCAGCCATCTCCTTAAAAAAAATGTTTATTAAAACGTTTCTACTTTTATATGCATTTATTTATTTTCCCTCAATTATTTGGTGGCCCGGAGAGTCAGTTCAAAGAAAACATTGGTTCTGATAATTATAAGACCAGCTGTACCTGCATTTTGGGGTAAAACAAATTTTTTTTTTTGGGAACGATATTAGGAAAACTTTTATTCAAAAATTGGTTTTGACTTTTTTTACTATTTATTTGTTTTATTTTTATTTTTATAATACATGAAAAAACCAACTTCAGACCTTAAAACTAGAGTTTTGGCTCCATTGAGGTATTTTTGTTTTTTGAAAATACTTGTTAGGAACTGAGTTATAGGTCAATTCCCTCAGGAGGACGATATTTGGGCCCCTTCCTTATTTAATATCCAATAGACACTGACAAAAACATGTTAGTTATTATAAAATATAAGGCATCCTATAAATACTCATATTTGAACAAGGTGGTCTGATTGTATAAACTGACCTGGTGTCTAAGTTTCCCTGGAGTGCCACCTAAGAAAGCAATATGAAGAACAGCAAGTGTAGGTTTGGATATTACTCGAATAATGTAAAACCATGTTGGGGTTTTATCGCTCTCTCTGCAAAATACAAAAGTATAATTAATTTAGAACATTATTACTTGTTAACACACAAAATTAACCCTACATCTGTCCATGCTAACTTTCTGCAATGCCAAACCATTTTGGTGCGTGTTGCAAACGTTTTTTCAAAAATTTGCCAAATTATATAGTAATTATACCCCAATCCAAAAGTGTTTCATAGATTTTTTGTAGAGAGAGGTTCAAAGATTTCATATATGAAAGTAAAAAATTGGTTGATGTAAAATTTCCAAAGTTATTAGCTTAAGAAACAAAAAACGTTCAGTAACGAAAGAAAAAGGTTCAACTTTAGGCCTAACATAAAAAGTAGTAAACATTTTTTGTAATTTTTTTCAAAATATACAAAAGTTTTGTAATTTAGTTCTAAATTTTTTTTTTTTTTTTTTTGCTTTCCATGCCACTTTGGGCCTTTCGGCTAACGAGCATGTTTTTTTTGGGTTTTTAATATTTTATGGTCCCCCGCAGGATTTGAACCCGGGACGTCTTGCTTATGAGGCAAGTACCATAGCCGTTGAGCTATGACAGAGGACACTATTTAGTTCTAAATAGAAGTGCATACATCAATTTCAAAATTTTTTAAACCAGTTTTAATGTTCTTACTACAAAACTGCTAACAAAATTAGGCCCATTTTGAACAGTAATTTAGGAATATATGCTTTACCCAAAAATTAAATATTATTAAACATTATAACAAATTGTAGAGAATAAATCATGTAACGTTAATTCGCCCATTACAAATGTTTATTAATGTTGAAAGTATAAAAAAATTGTTGTCCCGACTAGCCAAAGTTTAAAACTAAAAATAAAAAACAATTACTTGTTAATTATTAAAAAAAAATATATATATATAGAATGTGTTTGTATTTATAAACTGATAATTATTATTTATAAGAATATAATTATATTTCAATTAAAAGCTCAAATAAAATTATTTAAATTAATAACAGCAAACTTTTTTATTTGTTTAAAAACAATACTTTATAACACATGCTATATATTCAAATTCCATCTTTTAATACATCACCTGCAACATACTGACCCAGTCACCAACTGAATTACATCGCAGACTGTTTGACTGTGACATCATGTAGCCTACAATGCACCCCGCCAGAAAACTGTTATACGTGTTAGCCAAAATTATTTCTTATTACAATTATTAAATTTAGCGTTTCGTAGGTTCGATCACTGCACAAGTACTTTATGAATTGAATCGTGGATGCAAAACAAAAGAAATTAACTCAAATGTTGACTGACTTTAAGATTTTAATGACTCATAATTTTGCTCATGTTAAATCTCATAAAAAAAATTAATCAGATGTAAAAAGAATCTATTTCTAAACATAATATATTGCAGTCATAAATTTTAATTATAAAAGAAAAAGAGCAGACAGTATATTAAATAACCAAACTAATCCTACTAATACTTGAAAGTTTTGCGCGCTTTGTCCTATGACATAAGTCCTGTTGCACAACACATTTTTTCTTCAAAAGTTTTCGAAAAAGGCACCGTTTTTCATTTGCAATTTACAAAATCTCACTCCTCTCTCTCCTACTGGAACTCCAGCCTTCAAATTCTCATAGCAATAATCAACTTCTCACTAATAACCAAAGCCAAAGATTTACGACGTAGTTGCCTCTAAGCTAGGCGTCACAACACTTTTTCATTAAAAGTTCAAAAAATCAATGTTTTCTCATACGAAAATAGATCGACGAACACTAAACACTGCCTAGTGTATTATTTTAACTATGAAAACATCGCCACTTCAAAAAACGAAACTGAATTAAAACAAAAACTACATCTCATCTAATACACACGTCCACTCTGTCTTGAGCCTAGTGAAGGACTGGTCTCTAGCCATGTGCTTTACAAGCGCTAGAACATTGCTAATTTCGTTTCTACATAGTTCTACAACTTTCTGGAAAATAAATCCAACCGAATGATGTGTGCCCCAATTGCACTTCCTGTCTATTTTAACCCGCGAACCTTTCAAACTTTCAAATATTGTCTTTATTATGTTATCTAAATTTTGCAATCCTACTCTTATAAAAAAAACTGTTTGCTTTACATACATGATTTGTTCTAAATTAACTGTCTGCTTTGTTTTTTATTTAAATATCACTTTAGTTGACTTATTTCTTTGTGATGACCATTGATTTCAAACCATAAAAATAATAGTTCAAATTTGTACGCATTCGAAGAACTGCACATGTTACAATCATAGAATTGAACTCTATACTTGAAAATTCTTATTTTATACACTTATTTCATTTTGTTTGACTTGTTTCACTAAATTAGATCAATCAAACAAAACTCTCTCTAGCGTATCCTATACAGTTGATGTCGCTCTGGACTGTGGGAAAAACATATAACGGTAACTGAAATGGGCCTATCGATTTGAACAAAATGTCTGTATTTCAAATAGAATCCGTTACACTAAATGAGGTTTCCTATATATCAATCAAAACTATGGAGATCAATCTACAAATCGATATAAAGATCATTACACGAATATATCGATTGGTTATAAAAATAGCGTGTTCCAAATGTGCTTTGTCATTCGTTGAAATCTGTCCATTGCAAGCATTTACTGAAAACTTCATATCTAAGAACCTATAAGAGTGACAAATGATTGGAAGGCAGTCTTTTAAAGTTTAAATCTTGACGAATCCAATGGTGACATTTTCCTTTTCTTAAAATAAGTCTGTCTAAAGATTTTGAGCCTAAGAGAAGTGAAAAGTGAGTGTCTTTTGGCTGTAATAAATAAATATTTTTTACAGAAATAAACAAAATGAAAATAACAAAATTTGTTTGTTGTGATTTTATTTTTCCTTTCTTTTTACCCTTGTTCAGGATACCCGAGAGGTGTCCCTATAATGGTGCATCTCATATGAAAAACATGAGGAAGGAGACATTGAAGAAATGGCAGCTTAAGTGGACAGAAGACAATGGTATTGGAAAACTTACTAAGAGGCTCATCCCAGACATAGTCAGCTGAATAAACAGGAAATATGGAGAGGTAGACTTATACATCACAAAGGTGCTTACAGGCCATCGGGATTTTGGCCAATAAATCCACAGGTTTAGACGTAGAGATCCTGGATGTGTTTACTGCAGGAAAATTGACACTGTTGAACATACATTGTTTGAATGTAAAAGATGGGACGCTGACAGAGAAGAACTGTTTAACATATGTGGAGCAAAAGTTCTTGGAGGAGAAAGACTAATTCAATGGATGCTGGATGGTGAAAGTGCATGGCAGGCAGGTGCAAAATGATCTGAAGCATTATGAGTCAGAAGGAGGCAAAGTATAGGATCGCCATAGGAGAAAACAGCTTATAGGGAGTGAGGAGGTGGTTTTAGCTGGTAGGAGTCCGGCACTACCCATGAAATAGCAGAGTGTCCATGATGGATTTCCCCTCCTCAAAAATTATGTAAGATAATAGACACCAAGTAGCCATTAAGTGAAATTTACATACATTAATGACATTATGACAAAGCGAATGCTAAAACTGTAAATTAAATCATCTGGAAGGTTGTTTTCTCAACTTTCAAGGAGTGTGAAAGTCATAAAGATCGAACAGCTAGGCGCTCTGAAATAACAAGAAAAGAGCTATGTGACCAATGACAGCACCACAGAGTAAACTGAATCGGTAAAAAATAGTACCAATTGGCAGTTCCAGGGTTAAGAGCTCAGACATTATGTTGTTTTTATCACTGCTTTACTACCTTTTCAATGCTGTGTAAGGACACATATCTTATGTTAACCAGAAAAATATACAAAACGCAAACGTGGAAGCTGAAGCAAATTGAAATTAAAATAGTCAAGTAGTGTAGATTATTTTAATTTATACTCAGTAACTAGAACACAGTAATAAACTCATCAATTAGTGTTAAATTTTAGATAAACTTACCCAGAAGATATTAGCTTTAGATAAGAATGATTTTCAATCAACACGAAACTGGTCCAGTCTTTGAGAAAATTAAAAAGAGTGGCTGAAGCATGACGGGACTGAACACCTTGGTACCTGCCGTTAGGACTTGCAGTGTGCAGATAACGAGGTAAAGGCAGATCGTGTTGAAGTATCAGACAGAGTCTGTACGTATGCAGCCACTTGTGCCATACTGAGGGATCTATGAGGCACACTGGACGCCAGAATTGTGCAAAATGAGGACAACTTGGATCGCTAAAATAAGAAAAGTGTTTTTTGTTAAAACAATATTTGAATAACTGATGACATATACATAAGTGAAGAATTTAAAGTGTAAGATGGATTTATTGCACTTACAACTAACTATTACAACCAATCTTCGCACGTTTTGGTTGAATTTTTACTACTTATGAAATTTAATGTTACCCCGTTAAAAGAACAATAAATTCGTGATTAAATTACATGATATTTATTTATTCCAAGTCCCAACAAAGGCGGAAGCCTGGGCATAATTTTTCTGGATCAAACATAAAAAGTTTCAAGAAATCGATTATTTTCCCACTCCACAAAAAGAGAGATATAAATTGTGTTAAAAAATATAGAGGGTTGTCCTTCGTCGATTCCAAAGCAAAAATATTTTATAGTAAAAAATGTTTGCAGTTTTTTCAAAATAAAGAAGTTTTGTAATTTAGAAATAGATTAGGATAATATAATAATAATACCAAATATTACCTGTCACTGATCAGTCATGTGAGTTAAGTATTTTGTTGATATAATTGTTACTACGACACGTTTCGAGATGGCAATCCCATTGTCAAGTTATTAAATTATAACAATAGAAACACCAATCCTCATTAAAACACAAAAATACACAACACTTAAAACAGTTTAAAATATATTCATGTGCTGGGCAACTGTTTCAGTGTACACCGTTCCATCGTCCATGGTACACTCTTAGTAATATAGTTCTGAATAGAACCGTATAAAACAACATATCAATTTCAAAAATTTGTTATAGAAAAAAACAGTTTTTATGTACCTACTACACGACCCCTACTAAAACTAGGCATATGCAATCACTTTTTTAATTTGGAAAAAATAGTAGTTATATACTAATAGAAAAGTGTTAATTTTGTAGCAAAGTTAATAGCTCAGAAAGTACAAAACGTTTAGTAACGGAAGAAAACTCCAACTTTATGCCTACATTACAAATAGTAAAACATTTTTGAGCTGCTGAGCTCGCCGATTTGCGCTTACTGTACAGCCAGTGTTGCTCTGGCGGAATAAATTCGTGGAAATTTTACAAAATTCAATGGGCCCCTTGGAGCTTGCGGCCCTTATACATGTGCCTATCAAGCCTAAAGGGTAATCCACCACTGGTTATTATATTGTTTTTATTTTATAATCATATAAAATAAAAATATTTAAAACATTTTCTTGCACAAAATAATTTGCTCTATCAAAATAATATTCAGAATATAATTTACTTACA
>JAGFPH010000844.1:183600-196273 GCA_018207615.1 Philaenus spumarius
CCCCTAAAATTTCGATTTTTTTTTTTTAAACCCTTTCTTAGCGAGCGCCTATGGCCATAGAGGAAGCTACATACAAAATTTCATTCCAATCTGTTAAGTAATTTTGGAGAAATCGTGATTTAGTAATTTTTACCCCCAAACCCCCCTAAAATTTCCAATTTTTTAAAACCCTTTTTTAGTGAACACTTATGGACCTAGAGGAAGCTACATACCAAATTTCATTCCAATCCGTTCAGTAGTTTTGAAGAAATCGTGATTTAATAACTTTGATCCCCCCAAACCCCCCCTAAAATTTCGAATTTTTTCAAACTCTTTCTTAGTTAGCACCTATGGCCCTAGAGGAAGCTACATACCAAATTTTATTTCAATCCGTTCGGTAGTTTTTGAGAAATCGTGATGAGTGAGTCAGTGAGTAAGTGAGTGAGTGGTAATTCGCTTTTATATATATAGATATACCGGGAGTCCGAAAAATGCCGCCCCCCCCCCTTAACTTTGGAACAAGTACAAATAAATAAATGAGCTTCGGGGTATCTCTATATGACACAGGGTAATAAATTTTGGTGTAACCGACCATTTCACCCCTTACCCCAAAATTGAGAGGGTAATTCAAAAATCTTAAACACAAACCCCCATCAATTGATACCTCATTTTAAAATGTTTGATAAATGAAGAAGAATGGCACATATTAGAAGTATCTAACTCAAAAGATCTATTTACAAGGTATATCAGAAAATAAGTTTTGTTTATATTTTTATCCGCCACAGCACTGCAATCGCAGTTCCGCACATCCGTTTCCGTCACTCCGAGTCAAGGAGAAGGAAATGACGTCATTTTGAGATCACTGTTGGTTGTGTACGCTTTGTAGTGCTTGTTTATAATGTTGGCATTCATTGAAAATCCTGCCGCTTGTGAAATCGGATCTGGGATTCGTTTTCTGAATACATAGAACGTTAAACCAATTGACATTTATCGACAATCTGCTAGGTTTATGGAGAAAATGCAATGAGTGATTCCATGTAGGAAAAGAAGTGTTCACACTTTACAATTAATTAAACTCATTCAACATATAGGCCTGTTAAACATTACATTACAAATTCACATCAACACATTCATGTAGTCACAATTTATTTTATAATGTAAATGGTCCCCAAACAACATGTTTAAAATTAAATTTAGGTTTGGAAAAACTAGGTAGCTTTACAAAAAAGTATACTTAGTTTTCTTGGCCAGAATAATGTTTTTAAGACACATACATATTTCCAGATACATATTTCTTAATATTTTTTATATTTGATTAACAAATAATTAAGCAACTAAAAACTACTTTCTCTCATTGACTTTCTGCTTCTGAATTGCAGATCACCCCTGTTGAGAGCTCTGATTGTATCTTGTGTATACAAAATAATTGCTCTTTTCCTTTTTTATTTAAAAATACACATATCTAATGTAGCAAATGGGTAAGTAATGAAAAATGAATACCTCGTATAGAAATCGCATAACGAACACCCGATGATGAAGAATTTGGCCATTGACTCGCTACCAAATATTCTATATAAATGTGATTAGCCCATGGCAGTACTAAATTTAGTTCAAGTTGGCTGTCCTTTAGATAAATGCTCTGAAATTAAAGATAGAAATAATTTGTATTATTGCAGATAGGTATTATATCATGCAAATTCTTAACTTAGAAAGATGTATTTATTTTTATTTTTATTTACTGCCGCATAACCAATTTACACAATTAGCAGAAGCTACAAAAATAAGTCACATTGTAAAAAGAAGAGTACCTTTAAACAATCTTATAATAATACAAATCTAAACGTTAAAAGTCCAAATAACATCATGAAATACAATGGAATACTATAGTAAGCCATTGATTTCAAAAACTCTTTCACACATTTCTTAAAATATTTAGTAATATTGATTTCTTTGAAGCACAGAGGAAGCCTAAACAGCAATTTTTAGTTTTGGTAACTTTAAGTTAGTTTTGTTCCTAGATTTATATTTATAAAAATTTGCACAAAGACAGAAGTGTTAATAGTTTCATAAACTTCAAAATTGGTTTACATAAACTGATCTTATTCAAAATCTTGCAACAAAAATATGTTTTTCTTAATTAAAAAAATTAACTGTCCAGGTAGCACATAAGGCTAAATTCCATATTGCTTGACTAAACAAGCTATCATAGTAAATCATTTATTTAGTCTTTAAACAGATAATTGAAAATGCGATACAGTGAGTTGAGGAAGTGTGTTAAAATAGAGATTTCTGTTAAAAAATGTGTCATTTCCTCAGAATTATCTTCTAAACTCTCAAACCTACCTTCATTTTTACTGGCTTTCTACTCTAACAATGTCGAAATTTTATAATTTGAGTTTTTTTATATTTATGAAAATATATATTTGTGAAGCATCATTGATAACAATGTAGTTCCTTGTTAGTAGGGATGGGTCGATTCTCGATTATAAAAGTCGATTCCACCGATTCTCAGCACTGGAATCGGCATCGAGTCACCGATTCCGAGCCGGCCATCACCAATCTCTGCAAATACGTTCGTGTCCGCGATTGTCACGGCCGCCGATATTGCCCGGCGATTGCCGGGTTTATATTTCCTCGTTACATTCCATTTCATTCCAACTTCGCCACTACCGGAGCTACTGCGAATGCTCTATCAGTACTAGACTGGTCTCACAATGTAGATTCGAAGTATTCCGAGAATGTACACTGCACCAAAGTACAATAGAGTATTTGAAGTGGCCGTAACCGCTACTTTGAGCTGTTAGTAGCGATTACTTCGTGTGTCTGCAAAGTAGCGAATACAAAATACTGACTACGGTACTTCCGGCACACCTTTACTACGTTTATGCGCGTAATTCGCATTTGATAGGTTATGGTATGAATGTTGTTTAAAGTTATAATTATTTAGACATTTTAAGCAAGGTTGATTACGAGTTTGTTATTTGTTTGATACCTCATTGTGTTTGTGCGGTTGACTACAGTTTCTGTATTGTTTAGGTAAATAGAGTTTTTCCGTGCAAATAAAATCAATTTAATGTTTGTTGTTCCTTGTTGTCATGCCCCTCAACGCCACCGCACTCGTCCCCTTGTTTGTGTGCACGCATGTACTATACACTTCGTTTTTATAGCTGTCGTACCTGGCTTCGTTAAGGTAAATAAGTGCAACTTGTTTATAGCTGTTGTACCTGGCTTTGGACAGGTAAATAAGTAGATCTATTTATAGCTGTCGTTACTGGCTTTGTTCAGGTAAATATGTAAAACTTGTTTATAGCTGCCGCATATGGCTTAGTTCAGGTAAGTATGTAAAACTTGTTCATAGCTGTCGTATCAGGCTTTGTTTAGGTAAATAAGTAGAATTTTTGTATAGCATTCCTACCTGGCTTCGGACAGGTAAATAAGTAAATCTATTTATAGCTGTCATAACTGGCTTTGTTCAGGTAAATATGTAAAACTTTTTTATAGCTGTTGTAACCTGGCTTCGTTAAGGTAACTAAGTAAAACTTGTTTATAGCTGTTGTACCAGGCTTCGTTAAGGTAACTAAGTAAAACTTGTTTATAGCTGTTGTAACCTGGCTTCGTTAAGGTAACTAAGTAAAACTTGTTTATAGCTGTTGTACCAGGCTTCGTTCAGGTAAATAAGTACAACTATTTTATAGCAGTCATATCTGGCTCCGTTCAGATAAATAAGAAAAACTTGTTTATAGCTGTCGTACCAGGCTTCGTTTAGGTAAATAAGTAGAATTTTTGTATACCTTTCGTACCTGGCTTCGGACAGGTAAATAAGTAAAACACACTTTTAATCAAAACATCTTTTTATAAAAAATAAACATATTTTCAACATTTTGAAAATACAGTGTGGTGTATCGCTTTATAAGTTTTTGGATACGGGAAAACTGATTTTGAAGGTTAAAAAGTCGTAGCGCTTCGGGATCACGTTTATGGATCAACATTTTGAAAATTCTGTATGGGGTAACGTTTTATATGTTTTTGGGTACGAGAAAACCAATTTTGACAGTTAAAAAGTCGTAGCGCGTCGGAGTCACGTTTTTGGATCAAAATTTTGAAAATTCAGTGAAGGGTATCGTTTTATATGTTTTTTGGTACGAGAAAACCGATTACAACAGTTAAAAAATCGTAGCGCTTCGGAGTCACGTGTTTGGATACAAATTTTGAAAATTCAGTGTGGGCTATTGTTTTATGTTTTTGGGTACGCGAAAATCGATTTTGACAGTTAAAAAGTTGTAGCGATTTTGGGTCATGATATTGGGTAAATATTTTTAAAATACATTGTGGGGTATCGTTTTATATGTTTCTAGGTACGGGAAAATGATTTTGACAGTTTAAATATCGTAGCGCGTCGGAGTAACGTTTTTGGATCAACCTTTTATATGTTTTTGGGAACGGGATAACCGATTTTGACAGTTAAAAAGTCGTAGCGCTTCGGGGTCACGTTTTTGGTCAATAGCAGTCGTACTTGGCCCCATTCAGATAAATATGTAAAACTTGTTTATAGCTGTCGTACTAGGCTTCGTTTAGGTAAAAAAGTAGAATTTTTGTATAGCTTTTGTACCTGGCTTCGGACAGGTAAATAAGTAAATCTATTTTTAGCTGTCGTAACTGGTTTTGTTCAGGTAAATATGTAAAACGTTTTTTAGCTGTTGTGCGTTGCTTCGTTCAGGTAAATAAGTAAAACTATTTTATAGATGTACCTGACTTCGTTAACCTTTTCAGTGGCGGGTTTTGAACAACATAGGGTCACCTAGTGGAGCGGGTTTATTAAAGCTATTACCAAAATGATCATTTACTTGTCCTAAAAATCAAGAAATCAATTGTTTAGTATTTTTTTAATTAAAGCTATTACCAAAATGATCATTTACTTTTCCTAAAAATCAAGAAATCAATTGTTTAGTATTTTTTTCCTGGTTTTTTTTTTAGTAGATATATATATATATATATATACATAAATATTTAAGTAAAATTATGCATAACAGCCCCAACCGGAGACCAGATATCTAGTCATATCCCGTCAGCTTGGAAGCGAGCCAACCACCGTTTGCTTTACTTCCGCCCTCCTACCCTCAAACCACAGATATGATTACATATCTGGTCTCCCTAGCCTAGATTCGAACTCGGCATCTTGTGATCAGAAAGACGCTTCGTTGCCACTAGACTACGGCTTCATGAAAGAAAACTGACAAATTAACAATACTTCAGTTACTTTACCATCAGTTTAAATATTACGTGTAAAGGAAAAGATAGTTTGTCAGCACCATCTAGGAGCGGTTACAACAAGTTTGCTCGGTTCGAATTAAGTGAGCCTGTATGGTTTGTCAGCACCATCTAGGAGCGGTTACAACAAGTTTGCTCGGTTATAATTTAAAGGGAATGAAACGGAGTATAATAATAAGAAAAAAAAATCAGAACTAATATGGTTAAAATCTTAAATCTGAATAGAACTAATCAGTGGTAAACTTGAAAACGAATATATACCGGATTGCTCCTACGCATGCCAGGTAGCACAAACGTATATATACGGGCGTGCTACTGAAAAGGTTAAGGTAAATAAGTAAAACTTAAAAAAAAATTTTGGATGATATATTAAATACAAGTTGTATTGTCCAAGACCGCACAATTGTCCGGGTTGCCACTTGGAGGGTTAATCGATAAAATGACCGGGAATGTGATTACAATTTACCGAGAAAACCGGGAATTATACATGATTTTTTTTGTCCCTTGGCTTTACACCCTGGTCTATACAGGTAGAAATCAGCTTTTTCGGTGCAGTATAATGAAAAAATATATATAGATACATTTTTAATGAATCCAAATCAGCAGTTTTATGTATGTTCCTTTTAGTTTCGATAACAATATTAAAAAATAACATTAACGTCAAAGAACCATGCAGTTAAAATTAAATAACAATGTTTACTTCCCTTTACAATTTTATGGTAATTGGAATCGATGGAATCGGAATCGAGAATCGGGAATGGATTTCCTGGAATCGAATTCATTATCGGAATTGATAAATTTGAGAATCGACCCATCCCTACCTTGTTAGACTTAATTTTTATATAATTTTATTTTTCCCTTACTAAAAGCTACATAGATCTCTGGTAGAAATATACACAATTATTATTTTTTTAAGTCAGTTTGTACAAAAGTTAAGCATAAATATAAACTCTAAATTAGAATTAAATTTACAATAAATCGTTTAAATTTTCCAAGCACAGTAGAGCAACGGTTGTCCGAGCCCCGACTAACCGAGGTAGTCAAAAATAAAATAAATAAAAGTTTGGTTTGCGGTAGACTCATGCGTTAAAAGTACTCATGCGTTATGTACTGTACTTATATTAGTCACATACTGTTTAATCATTATTAAATACTGTACAATACAGTAATTCCAATGCTTTGATAATCATCAATACAATTTTGTTAAAGCTTTTTCACTAAATGTCACGTTGTTCAATAAAACTCAAACTAGCTGTGTTATGGCAATATGCAATGTAAACCAGTTAAAACCAGTAGTGTAAATATAGAAACGGCGCACAATCGAGTGAGTTCCGTTAAACAGAAAACACTTATGGAATTCTTCAAGAAATAATTTTTTTAACTGGAACATGTACAGCCTATGTATGCCTTTTTATCATTTTGTATTTGTATTTTATTTTTATTTGAATGTTAGTTTTTCATTTGATAATAGAGTAGATATGTGCCTTTTTCACATCTTTCACCACATTTTTATTAATTTCACCAATTTACCTGTTGATTGTTGACAGAGCCCATGTTATAATCGAGGTTCTACTGTAACTATAAAAAATATCAGAATATACTTCATGCTATGCAGCTGTAAATTTATTTAAACACTTGCCAACTACTTTCAGTTATAATATAAGCTAACATAGTATTTAGTTCTTACTTTTATCATAAACCCTTCCCGAAGACGGCAACACAAGATACTGGTCACCGATGTATTCAAGATGTCTTCAACTTGTTTCTTATTCAATAGCTGAGGTTCGCGATTTCCATAAAAACTTTGATTGCTGGAAAGAATAAACAAAATTCAAAAATAAGGCATTTTTGTATTGGTTCAGGCAGAGCAGAAAATACCGAGGGGAAAACTAATCCTACGTTTGACAGAATTACTTTCTTCAGTTATTCATTTCATTTCATTATACTGTAAGCAGAAACAAACATCTTGCTCTATTATAGTGTTAGTTAATCACCTGACATTCCACTCTCCGATATGAGGCATTGGTGTTACTAATTCTTGAACTGAATTCTCCTTTCTAAAGCTCCATGTGAGAAATGCTTCATGGTAAAAGTTTAACTCATCGTCAGCAGTCTGAAAATTTCAACACTCTAAGTTAATAACACATGTAATAATTGTTTTATAAAAAGTAAAGCCTATCATATGTTTCAAGTTTTTTTTATTATGTATTAATATGTATTCATTCACTCAGTATATAAGTTCGGAACAATAGGAAGAGTAGGACTATACTGTACCATTGTTCAATATAATGCAAGATATGAACAATTTCATCACAAATTCTTTAGCAAATAAACATGTATGAACCGAAATACCGTGAATTATTTCCCCCTATAGATCTAAATTCTATAATGAGTAAAAATGTTAATTTTGCAGTTGGTAAAAATCAACTGATATAATTTCTATTAATGTGTTATTTTATCTTGTTTACCTTTATATTAGATTTTTAGTTCACAAAACAAAAATACGTTGTAAAAAATGTGATAAGAAAACTGCTGCCATTTATGAAAAATTTCACACACGGTTTTCTAAACCTCCAGTATCAACCAGTAAAATTTAATAATATATTAATTACCTTGTAGGTCCATCTTGTAACTTCAAGTGGGTTGATTCTTATAACTAGTTTCGAGGTCTTGACCCCATCATCATCAGATAATTCTTTCACTCAGAGAAGCTCGTCATACATTAAAAAAACACATACACTAAAACAAATAAACATCAACGCGATCGTGTCTGACACCGTAGTGCAGTCCTGACATGTATTTGGACAACATGGCAATGGCAGTCTGTACATGGCAGCATTCCACACACAGACGTCTCACTGTCTCACTCAGCAAATACCATAAAGAAATCAAACATCATTAAACACATAGCTTTAGCAAACGGTTACAAGAGTTCTACAATAGACAAATTGATTAAAAGCGATAGTAAAAGACTAAATAGAATGAACCCAAATAACGACATAACCAGGGACAACAAACAAATACATTTCCTCAGAATACACCAGACTCTTGCCTAATGTGATGAACAACATTTTCAAGAAATGTAACATCACCCTTGCATTCGGTACAAATAAAAACATATCTTCATCTCTTAAACGTAGAACGGACACCCCCCATTGAATATAAATCTGGTGTTTACAAAATAAATGCAGAGAGTGTAACAAACATTATATAGGACAAACCGGGAGAAATTTCATAGACCGTTATAAAGAACACCTCCCCTGCAACAAAACCAACATCTCCAAGTCGAACTACGCACGTCACCTTGCTGAAATCAAACACGGACCAGGTGATTTTAAATCCAGTGTAGAAGCAATACACGTTTGCAAAAAAGGCAGATTAATCAACTCGAATTAGGAATTCGAGATCTACAGAGCCTTCAAAAACGATCCAGATAACATCTTAAATTATCAACTTTCCTTCCAATCGCATTGTTTATATGATATGGCTTTAAATCATTTAAAAGCGCCTAACAGAGGTCGTTATCAGCTGGACTGTTAGCTCTTGCCGGCAGTACTCCGACAGACAAGACAGAGTGGACTACGGTGTCAAACACGATAGCGTTGATGTTTATTTGTGTTAGTGTATGTGTTGTGTGTGGTTTTTTTAAATGTATGACGAGCTCCTCTGAGTGAAAGAAGATTTATCTGATGATGAGGTCAAGACGTTGAAACTAGTCATAAGAATCAACCCACTTGAAGTCACAAGACGGACCTACAAGGTAATTAAAATGAGCCCTATAGTCCTAAGGTTTCATGATGGCCATCCCTATGTTCCAAAGCAAACTTCACGTTAACCATAGAGATTACTTCAAGCTTGTACTTAATACTTACAATGCCAAGGAATAATTGAATGGTCCAAGTGATTTGATACCTTATGATTTTTATAATTTCAAATTATCAAATACTTATGGTTACATAAACAAATGCATTTACAAGGAATTTTGCTTCCTATCCATAATTATTGTACTTATTTCACTTTTTGTTTATCATAGGTATGCAATTTAATAATACAAGGTTAATAATTCCATACCCTCTTGATACATACCCATAAGTTTCTCTTCAATGGGCTTAATTTGTGCAATTTATTCTCCATTGTCATTATTCTTCTCTTAGTTCCGAATTTACACTTTCATAATCTTTCATTCATTCACACCCTTGCATATCATAATCATGTACATAGTTAAAATTTGCTTATAGTGAAAGGGAGACAATCAAATTGTGTGTTACGAGTGATCCAAACAAGATTAAGTTTTATTTTATTTTCCTCTAAATTTGTTGTTTATTCGTGAAATCAAGTCGGCCTTTCACTACGTAAATTATGCTGATGAAGTGAATGAGCTATTTATTAAAATATTCTCTTGAAAATTTTTGTATTTGTGCAGAATACACGAATGTATTAGAAAATAAATATATAAGCCCTATAAAAATTTTTTTAGTTTATCTATTTAACTCCAAAATTAAATTAAAATAATTTTAATTAAGCCAAAACACATTTTTATGCATAGGCTACATCCAATATAAATTAACATTTTTATATTCTACAATAATTGATAAAAAATATATTTATAATTTAAATAGAATAATTAATATAAATACTAAAACATACAACAATTTTATACCAACCACTATATGAACAATTAAAAATATATAACAAATAATTTAAAACACAATTTACACAAAGATAAGAAATCCTAACTATTAAAGGGAGGAAACAAGCAATAAAATTTAAAATTCAACTAAAAATTAAATTATACATATACTACAATAATTTATAAAAAATATAATATTCATAATTTAAATAGAATAATTAATATAAGTACTACAACAAATAACAATTTTATAAGAATCATATTTCGAACAATTCAAAACATATAACAAATAATTTGAAACAATAATAAACAGCAACTAACGTTTAATTTTAAATTGGAGAACACATCCATGATTTCAAGGCTACAGCCCACAGAACTCCTCCACAGAGTAGAAAGATCTAGCCAAAAGTAGCTGTCTATAATAAAGACCACTAAATAATACCGTTGCGTGGCGGCCAATAGGATGGGTGCGCAGCGTTGCCATAACTACTAGTCTCGAACACTCCTGGTATTTACCGCTCGAAGCTTGAGCGCACAGTTTAAAGAATTATAAATGCGTTGAGTCAGCCGCGTTCAGTTAGAAGCGTGGGAAGAACGTGACAACGTCGCACTAAGGCGATTGGAGCGTTCAAGGTCTTGGTGTACACAAGCCCGTCCTTCAACGGTATTCTTTCGTGGTCTTTACTGTAAGGCTGTTTTTAAAAGGTAAAATATCCTGCAAATTTTTAATGCTCTTTGTGGGCTTATTTATCGGTCTAGCACCAGCTTGGGAAAAAAGTTTGCTGTATAGATTCAGTCTGTACTGTCTACTCAGTCTGTACCGATAATTATTAGCTTGCCTGGTACTATAACTGTGTATATCTTTATTTTGGATATGATCACATTTAAATTTAAATTAAAGTATCACCTCAGGTATGGTATATATATACTCGAAAGTGTAAGAACTCCAAGATCTTTAAAAGCAACCCTACATGACTCAGCTTTTTTAAGACCTCCATAAGCCTTATAGCTTTTTTTTTCGCAAGATAAAAACCCTTTGTATTTTCCAAACTGACGAATCTCCCCAAACAAGAATTCCACAGTTCAGATATGGATATACAAGACCATAGTAAGCTGTTAATAAAATAGTAGGATTGCAGTATAATTTCAAATTTCTAAGTATAAATATTCCTTTACTAATTTTTGCGCAAATATATGATATGTGGTCAACTTATTGTCAAAACAAAAGCCTAAAACTTTGCACCTCTTCAAGTACACTCATCCAACATAACACTTGGTGTCCGATTTGGACTATGTTTCAAGTTAAAAAGCATGTACTTTGTCTTATTAGAACTATTGTCAAAATAATTTCGGCAAAGTATTGGTTGACCGCATTGACTTGTAGAAAAGCCTTATGCTCTAAATTCTGAATTGAGTCTGCTTGGGAACTCAAAGTTGTATCATCAGCAAATTAAACTAAGCTGTCTGCATTCACTGTTGATGATAGGTCATTAATATAAATTAAAAAGAGCACTGGTCTGAGAACTGATCCTTGTGGGACCCCATATCTCAGCTGGGTTAGTTTTGACAGCCTCCCTGCAACATTTACCCGTTGTGTTCTATTATACAGAAAAGATTTTAACCACAGAATCGGTACTCCTCTAAATCAATTTCTTCACACTTGTCCAACAATAATCATGATCCACACAATCAAAGGCTTTGGAGAGGTCCAGAAAAATACTCATGACATGTCTTTTCTAAACTTTCCTATAATAATCCCCAAAAATAATATATATTTTTTAAAAAAGGTTTTCTTTTTAATTAGATGTATAGTACATATTGTTACAAGTAAAAAAAGTCAAAAGTAAAGCTCTCCTAGTATTTTTAGATTAGTTACACATTTTTTTACATCATGACTAAACTGCCATTTTTATCGTGGCCTTTTTGGCATACAAGTGCTGTTTAACCAAAAATCTTTGTCCACAAATATGTATTGAGATTATGGAGTGACTACTTCCGTATGCTTTTAGGAGAGTGGTGGACTTGTAGAAACAAGAGGGAACTTGTGCTTAGCCTTTTTAGGATCAAAAGTAATTTTGTTTTCCTGGCATTAAAAGGGTTAACAATGTTATAAAAAAATATAGGCATTAATTTTTAAGGAAAAACAAAGGTTAATTCATCATCAATGAGCTCACCATTCCCATTGACTTTTTAACGTTCAATCTGCTTTATCCAATAACCATATTACCGTACTAAACAAAACAAAAGCACATACAAATCAATTCATGCTAATAATTAGCAACAAAATATTCACCACAACAGATGCAGAAGGAATATAGGCTCCTAAAGTAGCGCAGGCAATGAACTGCATAAGCTCAGAATATGGCACTTGTCCTTGGGAACAATGGGGATGAAACTGGCTGCCTACGTGTAGAAATGATACTGCTACAGCATTGGTATGAAGCTGAGTGAGAACAGAATCCAGAACATGGATATCAGGCAGTGCAATGATCCCATCAGTTACAACTATCAAATCTGAAAAAACAAAATGTTTATGTAATACAAATCATCGAGAAAAAACAAGAGATGGTGTTTAAAAACATGAGATGAGAAATAGAATATAATAAAGCCTAGGCAGTTTGTTATGTATGCTGTAGATATTAGAGTCAAATTAATTTGATATTGTTATAATTTTACTAGTTAAATTAGGGTTATACGTTAATTATTTTAAAATGTAAATATAATATTATTAAGAACTTGAAATTTAACATTTACCAAGTTGAAAATCCTTAGACGGCATAGACACAGATATAGTTT
>JAGFPH010000844.1:211543-228178 GCA_018207615.1 Philaenus spumarius
GGTCCAGAACAGTTATGTACACTTTGAAAAAACAAATACACTGACTGATTTTAGACATATATATTGTTGTAATATCATTTTTACTTTCTCACTATACTATAGTAGCCTATAGAGAAAGTATAGTGATCGCAAAACAAAATTCGATATTGAGATTTTTGTGAAAATATCCGTTTTGGGACACCCTGAATCCAAAAAAGTGGTTTTTACAAAATGTCTGTCTGTATACAAAGCTAGAGAGAAAACTATTCGATCGGTTTCGATCAAATTTGCACCAAACATGTCAATTAGGCCTGTATAGATGCACGAAAAAAGGTTTTGAAATTTTTTTTAAAACAACCCCCTTTTTGGGAAAAAAAACTAAAAAAAATCTGTTACTATTTTTTTATAAAAAAACGGCTCTAACGATTTTGATAAAATTTGGCTTGTTTGTAGCCCTTAATGTACCCTATCATATGAAAAAACCTCATCCTTCTAAAAATTCTCGTTTAGCTAATAATAATAACTGATTTTTGGGGGTTTTTGGTTGGCCAAAAAGAGGGTTGTTTTTCAAAAAATGTCAAAACCTTTTTTCGTGCAACCATACAGGCTTAATTGACATGTCTGGTGCAAATTTGTTCGAAATCGATCGAACAGTTTTCTCGCTAGCTAATAATAATATTTATTAGTTACTCTCCTACTTTAATGTGTCCTCTCACCTACTTTAATACAATTATGAAGTCATAGTGAATCCGTTTAATAATTTAAATATGTTTGTGAGAAAGTATGTGCCAGTTTCTGGTACCGTTTATTTGGATTCAATTACTTGAAGCTAGTAAAACAGCTTAAGGGGTTCCGTAAAGGGCTATCTAACGCATGTTAATTTTGTCAACTTGATGTTCCTTTTTCTCAAAAACTACTAAAGCTATCAATCTGAAATTTTTTCTGTACATTCTTCCATACATTTTACATACTTTAACACAAGGATTTTTTAAAATTCCATTTAGTTGCTGAAAAACATTTTTATTTTCAAAGTTCAAATTTTTTATCATGTTTTTGAAGTATTATTAATTTTTATCTCCAGTTCTGGTAGATTTATAATAAAACCCCTGTTTTAAAATTTGCACAACATATGAATGAACACACTGTAAAAATGTGATTATGTTATGACATATAGTTCCTGAGAAAAAGGTACATTTGTTAAAAAAATATCTAATTTTCGGTAAATCAAGTTTAAAGTTTCTACCTTACTTTTAGTAGGATCCACTTAACCAAATAACCTAAACAACAAATCACAACAACAAAAATCGTTTGAAACACAAAAAACAATACAGCTGTTTGCTAACTACATTTAGACACAGGTTAGCCAACAGAGGAAAGTAAAATTACTGATCATAACCATATATACAATGAGTGAGTACTATATTATATGCAATACCTCTGGAAGTCAAAAATATACATTTTTGCACGGACATTCAAACTAAATTTATGATATAACATCACTTTCGTTTTGAGAATCATAGTATTATCATACATCAAATTAAACAGGAAGGTCTGTAGAATAATAATATGCAACAAAAAAATATTGAAAAAAATATTTTAAGCCCTCAATGGAACCCCTTAAAAATATGTATGCTTCTTTCATGAGAGTGTACTAAAAAGTCGACTTTATATACCCAAAATTTCAATTTTTTCCCTCTTGATTTTGGGGAGTATTCCGTAAACCCCCCGGTGTGGTTTATACTATCAATCAGAATCAGCCCACCCCAAACAAAAATCCTATCTACAGCCCTGATACTATTATTTGGCCAAGTTAACATTTAATCCAGGGAAGGGAATTGTAATAGCACTAGTGCAGTGGATATATTTCCCCTTTGCTGCTTAGCTTAAGTACATTCAGCGGTAAAACTTAGTGACAAACGTCGTCGCATTCATCTTATGGTTTTACCTACTTACACTAAATATTTGTATACAAAATTTATATCACCTTTTAGGGAAAACTATGTATGTTTTTGGTTTATAAAAATGTATAAAATGTTATAATTGTAATGAAAAATTATATTGAAAATGAAACATATTGTTATGTTTCTGATCATCAAAGTTCGAGTGTGTCACTATTATCTGCTCGTTGAGTACAGCCAATGTTTCGGACACATTACAGATGTCCATTATCAAGACTTAACCCTTTTAGTGTCAGGCCCAATATGCAAGATTCGTCTAAAAGTGCCAAGCCGAGTTTTGCATTTTTGTAGTGCTTTTATATAACATTTCATGACTTATAAACTATTCATGCTATACTAATAACATTTTTAAATCACCTAAAAAAGGTTATACTGACGCTAATTCTCAGATTGAAACTGGTCAACTTTGATTACACAAATTTAAAAAAATCTCAAACAGCTGGTTTTAAAACTAAATTTTTTTAAATCTGAGTTTATAGTGCCATAACACTATTTGAATCATTCACTATAAAAAAAAAACAAGGTTTATGTCATGCACCTTTTTTTACAAAAAACACAATTAGTAAAAAATAGTAACTACTTATTTACACTAATTAAAAATAAATATCTAGTAACTACCATTTTTATCTTTAATTTATAATTGAGAAGAACCAATTTTATAATTTAGTAGACAAATTTCATAAAAATCACAAAAAAACCTGAAAGTTCAAGTTTATTTTCCGCACAAAGAAAATTATTTAGGCCTACAATATTTATAAAAATATATTAACTATTTACATGTTACTAAATTGAGGATTGGAAAGCTATGGATAGATTTTAAATAAAACAAAGAACTGAAGTAAACACTCTAGGCCTAAATAGTTTATAGTAAACAGAGTTTGTAGGTTAGCTAGACCTAGCCTACAGTAAATATCACTAAATAAAAACGAATTATGAATATATTAATCTAAATGAACAAAACAAGTTAATTAAAATAAGACACAATACCAAAAAACACATGTCTATTGTCCTAAAATAGACCAAAAAAAAATACAATAAACACAACCGTAACAATGTAAGTACACTTCAACTCAACTGCGTTAGAACGTACGTCTGCTAGTTCACTAAATCATTAGTATTTCAACTACATTCTATCCAAAAAATATGATTTTTACATCAATTTAGAGCTGAAAGATTGCTTTATACAAATAAGTAAACACCAACACCATCTGTTAGAATTCATAAGAACTATGTGCACAAATATGAAATGGTGTTGGCACTTCTTGCATACATATGTCGCGCCAATCACACATCGGCGTGTGGCACTAAAAGGGTTAAAAAACGTCAAGTAAAGGGAGAAGGCCTAGGCGGCTAGGCCTGAGTTTATATAGTTTCTGGGAGTGGACGTTTTATGCCTTTGTTGGGGGACCGGTTAACTAACTGGAATTCTTTAGAGATGTCTGTTGCAATAAGTTTGTTGTGACAGTTGGTGTTTCTAGAAATTATAATCTGCATTGTATTTTATTTTCAAAATAATGGGTTTCCAAGTGTTACTTAGTTCATAGCTCTGGTCTTTATTAAAGTTGTCTTTATGTTTTCTTATTTATATTGCCTCAAAAAAATTTCTTTTGTAATAATTTGATGAGCTAGATAATACTTTTACATTGTCAAATTATATTGCGTGTAATTTTTTGGTGGAATGGTCGACTATTGCTGAAATTTCTGTTTCCAAACATTTTTGTGCATCTTATGTGTTCCTTTGTTGAAATTAATCTCTATGTTTCCCCTACATACAACTGCAAATGCATTGTTCATGATAAACCCCTAAGGTGTGTAAAGGGAGGCTATCTTATATCAAAAATAAAATTATATATTCACTTTTTTTTAATGACCTACATGAGGCATTGGGGGGGAGGATATTGTATTGGTGGGGTTTGTATTCGGGTGATGCTTTATGCAGACGATATAGCTATTGTGTCAGCCTCGCCAGAAGGTCTTCAGGCTATGGTGGATAAATTTAAAATATATTGCAACATATGGAATTTCAGAGTAAACTTAATAAAATCAAAAGTGATGGATTTTAGAAACGGTGGGAAATTGGCAACTAATGAAAGGTGGACTTTTGATGAAAAACAGATCGAAATTGTAAGCAATTATAGATATTTAGGGCTTTGACTTAACTCCGAATTTGTCTTACGAGAACCATCATAAGTTAGCAATGGCCAAAGTTAGTATTAACTGTGTTTGGTCTAAATTTATCGGGTGTAAAAACATTCCACTAACTGTAAAATTATCATGTTTTCAAGCAGTTCAAAGAGCAACAGCAAGTTTAGGGTTATAGGGAATACAAGTGTTGAAAAAGTATTTAGGTTTTTTATAAAAAAATTACTAAGTTTACCTTTACACACCAAATTATGCCATTTATCTGGAAACGGGATTAGATAAGCTGTATGTGTAAACATTGAAGCTATATTTTAAAATATTTGTTTGAAATGTTAGCTATGCTGGAAGAAAGGTTGTGAAAAATTATAGCCAAAAAAATAGTGAACTCCAATATTTCATGGTTTAAAGAATGGAAACTTTTTGGGTCTAAGTACAAGTGGGAGAAGACAAGAATTTAGAAATATGGAATAAAAATAACTGTTTTAAAAAAATAGTCAGTTAAAATATGTAGCCTATTGAATAAAACCAGTTTGGAACAGGGTTCTACTAGCAGCAACAAATGTAAATATCATAAAATTTACTCCAGTCTAGATTTTAACCTAGGGGGAAAACTCTATTTTAGTAAGTAATAAAACTAAATACAAGATGCAGAAAATAAAATGGGCATTTAAGGGTAGAGCTGAATTAATTCATTTAAAATTTAACCCGTGGTTGAAGGGAGAAATTATTTATGTTCGTTGTGTAATATGGGGGTGAATGAAGATATTTACCATTTTGTGGCAGAATACCCGATATTGGTTCAATATAGACTGTCTTATCTGGGTAAAGAAAGGTTATGTCTATCAGAGTTCAAGGACTTTATGAATGGTCAGGATTGGGGTGTATTGTGTAAATATCTTAAACAAGCATGACATTACATATGGATATTAATAAAAGAATTTAACTTTTGAAAATACTTTTAGATTATGCTGATCTTTGTTGTTATAAGTAATTTAATTTTTGTATCAAACTTATATTTATGTTTGTATTGTTGATTTTTGTTTGTCAAAGTAAGAGTAAGTTATAGTTCTGTTTCTATTAAATGATTGTTAGTAGTTGCCATACTAGACTGTTATGTTATAAAACGTTGTTATATTGAAGAAGTGTAAATAAAGCATTTATTATTATTAATACTAAAGAAAGTAATTAATATATTAATTCACATCGTACACAATTTTTGCTATAAAAAGATATTTTTTTATTTAGAATTTTTGAAACTTTGGCAACTGTCATTTTTTTACCAGTTTAACGTTTTATATTTTTATTTTATAATCCCTTGTTACATGACTATTTTACTGAACTGTATTTTCAAATTGATATTTTACAGTAAAAATAACTTAATTTTAAAACCGAAGCGAGTTGTAAAAATGAGCGAGTTCATACATAAAAGATTGTGCCACATTCAACCTTTGATTGTTGATTAAAATATATTTTAAAGTAATTTAAGAATTTTATTGTAAATTTGTTTTTGCATAAGATTTAAGTTCATTATGTGTACTATTTTACAGTTCTGTACTCTTTAAAATAGTTATATTTACTTTTCATTATTATTCAAGATGAATCCGGTTTTTTGACAATCCTGATTGGGTTGTACAGTAGGGTGGTTCGAAAAAACCTTTTTTTTTTATTTCAGGTCGCTATAGTGCACAAAAGTTGCCATTGGTATAGACATAAAAAAAGCACTAATTATTATTTTTTATAAATTTTTCATCCGGTCGCGCAAAGCCATCGAAGTTAGCGAAAAATTGTGAAAAACCTTAATTTTTCATATATTTTTTAACACGCTAAATGGTTTTAATTGCGTTCCTATACCATGAATTAACTACTAAAATTATGTAAAATCAATATATATATGCACTTATTATATGTTTGTTTCATATCTTCCGGTCGCACAACATAGTACAAAATAAGTAAAATTAGTAAGTTTTGATAAATTTCAAAGATTGACTGTTTAGTACATTTTAATCATAAGACTTTTAGAGATGCTATAGTTTAATTCTATTATAATAATATATTCAAAATCCAATATATCATCGTTAAAGCTAAAATTGAAAAGCCCGTTTATAGCATTTTGCAAGCATATTTTTAAAAATTCTTCAAAAATAGTAAATGAACCCAAATCCAAAAGTGTTCAATAGCTTTTTTGTAGAAGAAACTTCAAAGAATTCAAATATTTCACTAAAAATTAGTTTCTTTTGAAATTGTAAAAGTTATTAGCTCAAGAAACAAAAAATGTTCAGTAACGAAAGGAAAAGGTTCAACTAACTTTAGGCCTACATAACAAGTAGTAAACATTTTTTGTATATTTTTCGTAAGGGTAAAGGTTTTATGATCCAAATACACAACTGCCAACAAACCTAGGCCTAGATTGAAACGTAATTGACTAATATATACTTTGCCCAAAAATGAAATATTATTATAACAAAGTGTAGAGGATAAATAAGAAAAGAACGGTATAATTGTCTTTCCTTAGTTCACAAAAGTGTTTGAGTTATCTTTATTTGAATAACAAAATGACATGAATCAAATGACGTTTTGCCGTCGGTAAAAGTTTTACAAGAAGGGTACTTTGAATTACGTGGGAACGAGACGGAGCAATCGGTCACAACTGATCGCTCTAATCATGTACTTTTCACTACTGTCTAGACAAACAAAAAAACTGGTTTATTCTAGTTCAATTCCCACCGTTAGAAAGGTCAGTCTTTTTTCTACAAAATGGTGTAAAACAATCTGTCAAAACATTTGATATAGTAGGCGTAATATCTGTTGACAAATGGGCTGTTTCATTGGTTGAAAACCTGTCCAATCGCAAGGGTTTACAAACATTGTATGAATAAATCCTGTAAAATAGTGACATCTGATTGGAATGCACCATTAGAAAGATAAAATCTTTAATAATAGAATGGTAGCTTTATAATCTCGAACATTGAAGATTGGGCTTCAACATTGAAGAAGTGGGAAACAACAGTACAATTCATTTCCTTTCTAATGGTGCCAGTTTTATTACGTTTGGATGATTTTAAGTGGAATAAATTATCGATTATGCAAATATATGCAAATTCTCGCTAAGGTTCGAGCGGGTTGCATTTGCGCCCGAGAGACTGCAGTCAACACTTAAAATCATCCAATCGTAATAAAACTGGCACCATTAGAAAGGAAATGAATTAAACTTTAATTTTTTTATTTACAACTTTTTCGTAAAATGTATATTTACATACGTAATCATCGTTTTAAAACATGCATATCGTGCTACAGCTATTTCCGCGGGCGAATCTGCATACAATTGTATTGTTATTTCCCACTTCTTCAACGGGCAACACCATCTACAGAAGTATTTCTATCGAGATTATAAAGCTACGATTGGATTCGTCAAGATTTTATCTTTCTAATGGTGCCTTCCAATCAGATGTCACTATTTTACAGGATTAATTCAAACGATTTCTGTAAACCCTTGCAATTGGACAGTTTTTCAATCAATAAAACAGTCCATTTGTCAACAGAGATAACGCCTACTATATCAAATGTTTTGACAAATTGTTTTACACCATTTTGTAGAGAAAAGACTGACCTTTCTAATGGTAAAAAGGTAATGAATTAAACTATAATTTTTGTATGTACAACTTTTTTGTAAAACGTATATTTACATACGTAATCACCGTTCCAAAATTTTAGTACGCAAATCAGCTGTGATTCACGCGACAATGAACCCCGTATACTGTCAAGACTTTGTCTCATTTTCAACGGTCTGCAACTCCTCACAGAAGTCATTTATGAAAATCATAACAACATTGAATTCAGCAGACGATTCTCTTTAAAATGGTGTCTTCAAATCACATGTTACTTTTAAAACAGCTGTTCTACAGAATTTACGGTGAAAGCTTGTAATTGGTCATAGATTTGGCGAACATGCAAGCCTGTTTAGAATCGATTCTTACAGTCTTATTCGATATATCCCTAAAATGTACAATATATGATTTTAAAAAGAAAACTTCACAGTTTTTATCTATGTACAATTCAATACATTTAGATTTCATAGGTTAGTACCAATGAACTTCTAAAGCTTACAACTCTTACGACGTCGGCCGTCGTATCGTAGTTTGTTTTATACGTCAGTTATAACATTTGTTTTGTATTATTTTATGGTTATTACAGTTTATAAAATAGTGTTATATTGTGTTTTAGTTATAAATAAATGAGTGTAGATTGTGTTTGAGTGAAATTAGGCTTATAACGGTGTTCTAATAAAACGGTAAGTGAAAAAATAAGATAGCCTAGAAATAAGGTTTTAGGTTAAATTGCCGATTTGATATTTTTGATTTTCATTAGAAAATGTAAAGTTATTTGAAACTGGGTAGAATGCTATTCGATTCTACATTTCATTCTCGAATTTTTGGTATAAAAAAAGCATTGTTTGAAGTAAAAAATGTATAGGTCTAATCACTTTGAAATTAGTCATGATTTGCAGGTTATGTAGTAAAATCGTTCAGAGTGTTATTTTGAACTAAACAATTGTGAAATTAAAATATATTTTTACATATTTCTATTTAGAACTAAATTATAAAACTTTTGTGTATTTTGAAAAAAATTACAAAAATGCAGGGGTGCAGAAAATGTTTTAGCACACAAAATTTCCCCAGAACACACTTTTTTACACTAAAAATTTCCCCAAAATTGATCGCTATTCGCTATAGATGCGCCAGACATTAACACAGTTTGTTTAAATATTTCAACATATTTATTGACCTTATGTTTTAATAATTTTTATTATATTAAAAAAAGTTATAAATTCTAATATAAATCTTCAAAAAAATAATAATAGCATTATTTTTACTTAAGGGTCGGCTCTAGTAAAACAGAAAGCAACCTGCGACGCCAGCGTAGCGGCGGTAGGTTACGCGGACATTGCTCATCTTAAATCCATTTAAAACCCGAAATTGTTCAAATAGCGTTTTCAAAAAAATACCAAACTCTTGGGGACAAAATTCTTCATCCGAATGGCTTGATAATTTTTCGCTATAATTAATAGTTACATCGTAAAAAAATATTTAAAGTCACCCTATAGCGGCGGTTGGTTACACGGACATTGCTCAGCCTAAATCCATTTAAAACCCGCAATTGTTCAAATAGCGTTTTCAAAAAAATACCAAACTCTTGGGGACGAAATTCTTCATGCAAATGGCTTGGTACTTTTTCGCTATAACTAATAGTGACAACATAAAAAATTATTAAAAATTATTTTTTTAAATTGTTAATAAATATTAAACAAAACGTTTTTCTTAATTTTGGAAAAGCCATTTGCATGCGTATTGACCATAGCTTTAAAATGACATATCGTTCATAATTATCTGATCAAAAATAAAGGAAAAATATGGATTTTAATTTAACATTGGTCTTATGGAGTGTCAACCAACATGGCCGACAGCTAGAGCCGACCCTTAATTAACTACGGTGAAATTAAATATCTACAGTGAAATATCTTCAGATGGTCCCAAAAGGTTTAAAACAAAAAATACAACTTGATTATTGCTATTTTATTATGTTTAAAAGTAGGCCTAAGGTTAATTTATAAAATATGTTTTATAAAAGTTCTTTGACAAAGATCTTTGATAGTGTAATGGGCCATCTTTTATAATATATTTCTTTTATAAAATTTAAGAGGTTGACATTTTACCTTTTATAAAATGTTAGACCTTTAAACTTTTTAGTACAAGTCCAAAATGTTTTATAAAAAAGAATCACTTTTCAAATCTTTTATATTAGGTGGATACCATCTTTTATAAAACATATTTTATAAAATATTTTACAGTGTAACACGGACCTAATACTTAAGTGGTTAAAACGAAGTTAAATGTTATGTTTAGGCCTAATTAGTTCCAATTCAATTACCGAATTACCTACTACAGTCACTACTGAAAATCGTCCGGACAGATCACACGAATTGAAAGAAAATTAAACTTAACAATTACTTTTCATTTGTTAGATTTAGTTAAAAAATAAGTGATCCCGACACGCTACGACTTTTTAACTGTCAAAATCAGTTCTCCCATACCCCAAAACACATAAAACTTTCCCCTCATAGTATTTTCAAAATTTTCATCCAAAAACGAGACCCCGACGCACTACGACTTTTTAACTGTCAACATTGGTTTTCCCGTACCCAAAAACATATAAAACGTTACCCCACACTGTATTTTCAAATTTTTTATCAATACACGTGATCCCGACGCACTACGACTTTTTAACTGTCAAAATCTGTTTTTCCGTACTCACAAACATTTAAAAAGATACCCCACAATGAATTTTGATTCAAAAACATGATCCCGACGCGTTACGACTTTTTAAATGTCAAAAATCGGTTTTCCCGTACACAAAAACATATAAAGCGATACCCCACACTGAATTTTAAAAATGTTGATCCAAAAACGTGACTCCGACGCGCTACGACTTTTTAACTCGAAAACTCGTTTTTTTTGTACCCAAAAACATATAAAACTATAGCCCCACACTGTATTTTCATAATTTTGACCCAATATTTTCAAAATTTTGACCCAAAAATGTGACCCTGACGCGCTCCGCCTCACGCTAGAAAGCTCAAACGCTTTTCAAACTCTCCGCAAAAAATTACAAATAGTTTGGTACCAACAGAAGTTTTTACGACGTCTGTGGATGCTTATACCGCGTATAAAGTAAAACTGACACATAAAAAATCATCGCATCATTTCAATACTTCGGCATTTTAATGCATGCCGAAGTAATAAAAAATGAGTACGCACATCACATTGTACGCATTTTACTGATAAAGACTGATTTCGAATTTCGGTAAAATAAAATAAAAAAACATCGGTAATACCTATACATTATTATAAGTAACGTATAATTTGGTTTAATATGATTTAATTCTAATCGCTTAAATAATATCATTTGTATGAAACTAATCAAAATTTGCATACCGGTATCATAATAATTATTTTTTAATACCCAACGAATGTATATTTGAACGCCCGTCAAGAATCAGGAAACTGCCATCATCAACCGGCACAAAAATATCGTATCAGCGGCTCGGCCGTACGATATTTTGTGCGTTGAAGATTAATGTCGTATCGCAGCTCCACCGTACGATATTTTGTGCGGTTAAAATTAAATAGGAACCCTGTCCGACTTGCAACTTGCAACAGAGAGCAGACAACACACAACACACTTTGTGTGTGTGTGTTTGTACATATGTATCATACAAACCGATTAAGCTGATCTTTGTTCCCATTCATTTCTTATCTATTTTTCCCCAAAATAATTATATTTTCCTTATTTTTGTTGGATTTTCCCCGGCCAAAATTTCCCCAGCTCAGTCCCAATTTCCCCCGAACCTCGTTCGGGCGTTCGGACATATTCTGCAGGCCTGCAAAAATGTTTTACCATTTTTTATGTAGGCATAAAGTTGTTTTTTTTTTCCTTCCCTTTCCGAACAATTTTTGCTTTCTAAGCTAATAACTTTTACAATTTCAAAAGAAACTACTTTTTAGTGGCATATTTGAATTCTTTGAAGTTTCTTCTACAAAAAAGCTATTGAACACTTTTGGATTGGGGTCCATTCACTAGTTTTGGCAAATTTTTAAAAAATATGCTTGCAAAACGCTATAAACGGGCTTTTCAATTTTAGCTTTAACCCTAGATCTGCCAAACATCGATAATCGACGATTAAAAACCGGAGCCGTTTTGCCGATCGTCGAAAATCGACGATTTAAAACATCTGTTCTTTGTATGAATTAATCTTTCTCCAAATATGTCATATGAGATATGGATGGAAAGAGCAGATTCCAAGCTTTCTTTTTTCATTGGACATGGTATAAAAAGTCAGCTGGTGCGTATGTATGGACAGAAATAAAACGACTCACAGTCGAGTCGTCACAGATCAGTTGTTTACATACAGTTGTTGTGGTGAAAGTGATTGATGTTGTTTGTGCGCGTAAATCTATTCAGTTTATTTGAGTGAAATTTTTTTAAATTATTTAGTTGTTTATTTATTATTTAGTTGTAAATATTATTGTGAGTGATGGATCGTACCATATATATCAGCTATTTTTTTGTAATAATTTTTATTTACATTAGGCTAGTAATTTTTTGCCCGTTTCTATGGTTTTTGTCGTGTTCTTCTTTTTATTGTTCTAATTTATTTATTTATAAAAAAAAATGCTGTAAACTATATATATTTTCTTTTTCTGCATAAAATAATGAATAAAATGTCTATCTCAGAATATGTGTAACAACCTCGAGCTTCCATGTAGATATAGTGGTTACGTCAATTTTTATTTTTTACAAAACAAAATTTGAAACTATTCAGGCTAAAATTTTTTTCCAGATATATTGATCTAAATGTTATGATATCTACCAAATAGTACACATTATGAGGAAAAAAATGATATATAATAATACATTATTTGTCCAATATAAATATTTTTTACGATTTTTTAACTGAAAGCTTGCAAAAGTGTAAAAACATGCCCGGTACTACAGAAACAACGTATTGGCAGTTCTAGGGTTAACAATGCCAGTTCTAGGGTTAAATCAGCCATAAATTTCTCGATATGTTTTGTTTTTAGTCTTTTTATAAAAAGTAAAACATTCCATCAGAATAAAATAAATAAAAGTATTCAAAATGACACGAAAATGATTAGGATATGACGATAACTTTTTTAAATTACCTTGACAATGAAGAAATAACTAACCGTAGTACACATTAAGTTTGTTTTATATATCCTACGGTCTTAGGCGAAAGAAATCATTGATTAACTAATTACTCGACTAAACAAACGAGTCATTACAGGTCATTTTAATCAATAGTTTACCTTTAAATTACGTACCTGCAACGTAAAATAAATTTTTATAACTTTTACAAAACGCTAGAAATAGCAGCTAAGCAAAAGCAGGTTAACTTAATAAGTACTCCCACACACATTCTATTTCATTTGATAATTTAACACAATGTTTGAATTTTCACGTCCCAAGATTTTAACTCTGGTGTTCTCCTTTCCCTAAAACTCTATTCCTTCTTTCTTTCGATCTAGCTTGTGCCTAAACAACCTTAACTTTAGTCTCAATCTTGATAATTTATATTCAAAAATTTTCTCAAATTAAATATCTGATCTGTTCTCAAAGTAATAAGTTACTCTTGCACCCCTAAACAATACATTTTTAAAATATTTACTATTTATACTTTATAAATTAATTTATACAGCATAGGTTCCATTACATTTACCATTGCAGATATAGAAGGGCTCATGTCAAGGCAATAAACTGTGCGGTATATTTCACTTAGGAAGACAACATTTGAAGATGTTGTGATCAAATAACGATACAAGTGCCCACATTCTGGTCTCCATTCTGGTGGAGATTCTTGAGGTATGACGGATACAACTGTTAGTTCTGTGTCATCCAAATCTGTCTGTAATCATAAAACAAATAAAAGTGATTAACTAAGTACAACAAAAACTTTGAAATCAAAATATGTATTATCAAATACAAGTAATCGTTAGATGGTTACATGCACATATTTGACTTGTCCAAATGATTATAGATTCCTACTCATAAGTTTATAAGATTTTCTTGAACATGGTGATCTCCTTAGCAGGCTCCAATATTATCTACAATTTTGAATTCTTCTACTTTGTAACCAAAGTTGAAATGAAAAGTTTGTTATGTAGTTGCAGTTCTAATTTTAGTATTGTATGTTTAAAGTGTTTATTTTTGTTAATCGTAAATATTTATTGTATTTGTTTTGCTTAATTTAGCACTAATAGTGTTAAAGTATAAAAAGTAAGTTATTTCATTTTTGAATATATTATAAATGGTGTTTTATGTTTTCGATACTAGCCAATTTAACTGATTAGAAAATTTGTGTTGTTGTATTGTTTTAAATTAGGTATTATTGAAGATTATTTTAAATTTATACTATGACCATGGTCATACAAATTAAACTTTTGTGAACATCTGAAATCAAAATTAAATAATAATATTCATAAAAATAAGGATGCTATAATTCTGAAATGTAATTATGAAAAACAATTTTGTTGGGAGCGGGTCTTCAAATTTAAGGGTTTAGTCCTAAATCCTCCTTTCTCCTTTAAACAGTGATGTGACATCAAAAACATGTTTCCAATTTTTTGCGTTTTCTATGATTTTATATTACATTAAATCTAATGTATAGGCCTACAATAATAAAATGTTAGTCACAAAAAACATAATTACTGCGTGGAACAATGCACAATTTATGCTTCAATTAAATTCAAGTATTGAAGTAAACAAATAATGAACAGGATGAAATTAAACGATAACTGTTGAAACCGAACAATGTGTGATATCCAGTGCACGCTAAATATTCAAATATGACTTAGTGAACATTTTTTTGCATGTATTTATGATAAAAAGAAGTAGGCTATAGGCTATATAAATTCAATATTTAATAAAACTTACCATATCGGTTCTGCATGGTGGAGATATTGTAGTATTAAGATGTTGAAGGAACCAGTGTACCCGCACATTTCTTGAAATGTGATAGGTCTTGTTCATTAACAAATAAATAACACCGGCAACTAATACGTCGTTTTCCTGAACATACAAAACCACCAAAATGAATAAGGCTTAATTCCTAAGTCAGACCTTTATAAATACAATAAAGTCATTTATATATTCAAGCACTGTAACAATAAGTAATGCGGAACATAGTCACATGACTGATAGGCTATAAGGTAAATGTTGTTATCTCTAATTGTGATTTGGTTACTATTCCAGTGAGTAGGTATAACATTAAAATTGTGTTATTTTTGCTGGATAAGTGACATAAGCCTATCAGTGTATTCCAAGTATTAAATGCTGCCTCATGAATAGCATGTTTTAAAATTCAAGTTAGCCTTTGAAAGAACAATGTGACCATCAAACAAAATTGGCTCAAAGCTTTATTTAAACTAAAACTATATACTTGGAGAGATGTAGAACTCATGGAAATTTGGTGAATGGGACTTAATTATTTCAATCCATGATTATTATTTTGGAAAATTCCTTTCACTAGGTTTCCAACAACTCTTCAAGCATACACTACATACAAAATTTCAATTTTTTTATCATGTTGAACACTATATCAAAGACCACGAAAGAATACCGTTGAGGGACAGGCTTGTGTACACCGAGACCTTGAACGCTCCAATCGCTGTAGTGCGATGTTCTTCCCACGCTTCTAACTGAATGCGGCGACTCAACGCATTTATAATTCTTTAAACTGTACGATCAAGCCTCGAGCGGTAAATACCAGGAGTGATCGAGGCTAGTAGATATGGCAACGCTGCGCGCCCATCCTATTGGCCGCCTCGCAACGGTATTCTTTAATGGTTTTTTATATAGGCTACTCATCTAGACAGACTAGGTATGCTACAATTAAAAATAGCAACTACAGTAGGCCAACTCTTCTAAACCTAAACTAATTTTTAAAAACTTGTTCATTCTGATATACGTCTGGGCTTTTACACTGGGCACTAATAATCAGGCTATTCATGATTATATAAAGAACAATATTTGTAAGCTATTTCAACCAGAATTTATTATCTGAAATAATTTAAAATACATCTATTAGATCAAATCAATTAGCCTACTAAAGTTTGACTTCTACCTATGTGCAAATTTATAATCTTTACTCTTTACATTGGGAAATTTTTAAATAGATTACGACTACTTCTTCTATCACGGATGGGTTGCAAACTAAAATCAACCTAATCTAAACTAACTTAATCTCAAGTCACAATGTTTTCAGTTTGTAAACATATAGACCTAGCGGCCTAGGCTATAATAAGTTGGTAGGACTTTTTACTTTCCTAAAAAAAAAGAGTTTGCATTCAGATGCAACAAATATTGGGTTTCTAATTTGAAGATATTGTACAACAGGTTAACTTGTTTTTAGTATTAGTTAAGAAAATGAAAATAATCGTAACCTGTTATTAGTTAAAAATGACGGTAAAAATTTAGAACAGCTTGACCAGAGGTTTTTTTAAAATTTCTTCATATTATGAAAGAACACGTTAAACTGATTATAAAAACATGGAAAATATCCGCGGGAAATAAAAATTATAGAAATTATGAGAGAAATTAAAGTAGAAAATATAGAGGTTAACTTCAGTATTTTTTTTATATTTTAACACTAAATAAAAGAAACAAATCACTTAATACACCAAGAAATATCAATAATAACTTCACTAAACAAAATTGATGAAAGAAATCACGAAAATATATGTAGATATTTATATAACTTTCCAAAACTTTTAGTTTAAAAACAATAACAATTGTCGTTAAGAAATTACATTGAATACCAGTATAAAAGAAGAAACTTATCATTTCTGATTGCCAACGTTGCCACATTGAACATATGTAATAGGAAAAGATGACGCAACAGTATAATTATAATATTTCGTCGTTATTATCACATTATGTAATTAGAATAAAAAAAAAACTAGAGGTACTGACCTATACTGTTTAG
>JAGFPH010000844.1:237301-255703 GCA_018207615.1 Philaenus spumarius
GTTACTGGTATTAAGTTAACATTAAACAATCTTGTCATAATAGGTATTTATAGAGCACCAAGTGGTGATTTTGATGTTTTTCTATCTCAGTTAGAAATTATTTTGAATCAATTATTGGTTAGTAAAGTTAAATTTGTAATAATTGGTGACTTCAATGTTGATGTATTGAAAGATGGTGTACTCTGCAGAAGGTTACAGGACTTGTTGAGAACATTTGACTTGATGTGGTTGATTGACTCTCCTACCCGTGTGACGGCAACGTCAGCTACAGCTATAGACAATGCCATCACTAATATAATCAAAGATCAGTTATCGGTTGGAATTGTCCAATCGGGTATCGCTGACCATTATGCTCAGGAGATTGTTTTATTTGATTATTATAAAAAAATTTACTGCCTTTATATAACTTGTCTCGGCAGACATGTGCCCATAACATTGCCCAGTTGAAGTGTTTACTGCGAGGAGAAAGCTGGTTGTTTCTTGAGCAAGTTAAAAATGTAAATGAGCAAGTCTCAGAATTTATAAAAAACTTTGAATATAATGTAAACTTGGCATGTCCCTTTAAAAAATGCAAGTCCAAAGTAACAGGTAATCAAAAACATTACTGGATAACTAAAGGTATCTTGGTGTCAAGTCAAAAATTAAAACTGTTGGCGGAACTAAATAAAATTTCCAGAGAGGAAACATTCAAGAACTATTTTGTAAAATATAAAAAAGTGTACAAAAAAGTCATCAGTGCGGCTAAGGCATATGAAGTTAACAAACAAATGGCAGCTACTGATAACTTGCCTAAAACCGCCTGGAAGATTATTAATTGTAATAAGGCTGAGAAATCAAATGGAGCAATCACCTTGGAGGTGGAGGGGAAGCGCTATGCTGAACCATTGAGGGTGGCGAATATGTTTAATCACTTTTTCACTAACATAGGTAATCCAGAGGGATCAAAACCTACTAAAAATATAAATACTGTTTTATATTCCCCTTCCTCCTCGATGGCATTGTTTCCTGTGTGTGAAGCTGAGATGGCAGCAACACTCATAGGCCTAAAGAACTCCCAGTCTTCTGGATTGGATGGAGTGTCTACTTGGCTTTTAAAAAAGTGCTCTCAAGAGCTGATTAAGCCTTTCACAATTCTGGTGAACAATTCCTTCATGGAAGGTATCTTTCCAGACTACTTTAAAATAGCTAAAGTCATCCCTATTTATAAAAATGGAGACAAGGCAATGATGACGAATTATCGTCCTATATCCTTGCTCCCTGCAATCAGTAAAGTTTTCGAAAAACTCTTTCTGAATCGTCTTCAAAATTTCTTGAACAAAATGAACATTATTGTTAAAAGCCAGTTTGGATTCTTGAAAGGGAAGACAACAATTGATGCTATTATTAATTTAATTGAGAATATTTTAACAGCAATGGATGGGCAGGAACATACACTAAGTGTATTTCTGGACCTGTACTAGGCTTTTGACTGTGTAGACTTTCATTTACTTTTTAATAAATTAGATGTATATGGGATCAGAGGCGTACCACTTGATTGGTTAAAGTCATACATGACTAACAGGAAACAAGTGGTTCAGGTCGAAAATACTTTATCCGATCCAATTGACCTCAATTATGGAGTTCCACAGGGATCCATTTTAGGTCCAGTATTGTTTATTATATACATGAATGATCTACACTTCAGTGTTAGGAGCGGTGGTCTAATTCAGTATGCTGATGATACCACTATAAGTCTGAAAGGGCACAGACTCTGTGATACTGAAATAAATGCATTTATCCTAGTAAACACTGCTTGCCAGTATTTTTAAGAACATAATCTTAAAGTAAACACATTAAAGACCAAGTGCATGCTTTTTGGTTTAATGCCGGGCTTAGAAGAAGGCCTTAATATAGTGTTGGATGAGCAAATAGTAGAGACAGTATCATCGTTAAAGTTTCTAGGGCTCATCCTTGACAGCAAATTGTCTTGGGCAGAGCACATTAATGATCTGTGCAAAACACTGAGTTCAGTAGTTTTTCTACTCAGGTCACTGGCAAAGTTCTGTTCAGAACACATTTTAAAATTAGCATACTTTGGTCTATTCTCTTCTCACCTAAATTATGGAATTGCTCTGTGGGGTAATTCATCAAAGCAAATGATCCCCACAATTGGGTCTTCAGTTTACAAAAGCAAGCAGTAAGAATTATCGCTCGTTTGGGCCATCGTGATTCTTGCAGGGAAGTATTTAAAAAGCTAGGTATTTTGACCTTTCCCTGTATGTACATTTTTGAAGTAATTTTACATTACAAGTATAAGAGTTCTGTGACTCGAAACACTGATGTGCATACATACAATACCCGTCATAAAAATGACTTCCGTGGCAAAAAGCATAGATTAAAAGCTTTCGACAAGCTACCGTCTGAGACTGGAGTCCGTTTCATGAACAAACTCCCTAAAGAGTTTAAAGAAACGATGGAAGTCAGTGTTTTTAAAAACAAATTAAAGCGGTTGCTGAAGTTCAATGCTTTTTACACTGTGGGGGAGTTTCTTGATGCCACATAATAGCCTATTATTATAAAAAATGAGTACCCATGTATAAATTAAATGTACTGGCTAAGGTCATAACAATGGATAGAAGAGAAGAAGTTTGTGGATATTAAATTTTATGTGTGTGTATTTTTTGTTATCATAATTTTTAAGAATATGAGTTTTATTTAAATTTTGTAATTTTAATGTTAAAATTTGATTTTAATAAGCATAAAGATTTAAAAAGGGAAAAAAATTTATATTTTGTTAAATTATTATTAAGATTATCACTATATGACGTGCCATATAAATATATTATTTATTAAAAACGGATTAATACAGATTGATATAAAATTAAAGTTGAAATAATTATGTACTAAAGTTTAATTATTTCTTGACTGAAGCTTAAAGCCACGTGAGAATTTTAAAACTGTATAATTTTTCTTTTATATATATGTATATGTTATTTATTATAAACTGTATGTTGTCTCAATTTTTTAAATGATTTATTGTGTTTGTTGTATTTTGTAACTCATTATGTATAGCTATTGTATTAGCATATCTTATCCATGATTATTGACTTGTCTAAATACAAATGTAAAATTTGTCAAACAGACTAATAAAAATTGAATTGAATTATGGGTCCAAGAATCTTTCCTGCTCTGCCTGAATATTCTGCGAGCTTTGGCATGCAAGATTTTATAATTTTCCAGATTTTCTCCTGTCGGTATTCGATTAAAAGTCCTTAGTGCTTTTCTTCGTAAGCGCAGAGCTTCTTTACATTTGTCGTTCCACCAAGGAACTGGTGGACGTTTTGGTCGTGTTGAAGTTTTTGGTATGTTATTTTCTGCTGCTGAAATAATGGAATCTGTAAACATATCAACTGTTTCATTTATAGAAATATGTTGATTATATTCCGGTAATGCAAATTGATTTGTAAAATCATTCCATAAGGCTTTGTATATTATCCATCGAGGTGTTCGGTTGTTTATAGAAGAGGAGTCATTAAGGGAAATTTTTATAGGGGCATGGTCGCTGCCGTACAAATCTGACATCACTGTCCACTCAAATCTTGCAGCTAGCGAAGGACTACAGAATGACAAGTCTATGACCGTCCAACCTCCTGTCGAAGCTGCTAAGTGCGTTAACGATCCGTCATTAAGTAAACACAAATCTAAATCGGATCGTATCCTCTCAACGCAGATACCCCTTGGGCTGCAGGTTGAGGATCCCCACGAATAGTGATGTGCGTTGAAATCGCCAAGTAACAGAATCGGAGCAGGTAATTGATATATTAAATCGATCAAGTCGTTTGATTGGACGGTATAGCTTGGTGGCAGGTATAGGCTGCATATGGTTAGTTTTATGGGAACTGCGACTCGAATTGCTACTGCTTGTAATGGTGTATCCAGATTTACGGGAACATCATCCACAGAGTTGTGAGCGAGTATGGCTACACCACCTCTTGCTCTCTCCTCTGTAACAAAATCTGACCTGAAGACGGAATACCCTCTTAAATGTAAAAAATGGGTATTATGGAGATGTGTCTCCTGGAGACAAACGAATAGAGGAGATGTGTCTCGCACAAGAACTTTCAGATCTTCCATGTGACTCCTAACACCATTTAAATCTGAACCACATTCTTATTTGGGATCGTGGACATAGATAATTAATGATAATATACTTCAACAGTACATATTATATACACAGAGAAATATAATAATATACTAATTTAAATAAATAAATATTAGAAGGGACATGGTCCCTTTGTAACCTTTTCGTTTTCCTGTCCTGTAGTGACAGGATGGTTTTTAGCTTGTGTGTCCTTGTCCACTTCCATATTTCCCTCACACGTCTTGGAAGATGTTGAGTGTGGAGAAGGGCAAGGATCAGGTTTTTTAGAAGGGCTTTTAGGAGGATTTGTAGGGGAACCTCCTTTTTCATTTTCACTACTTTTGGTGTTTTTTAAATTTTTACTTTTTATAGCAACAGGTTTCTTTCCTGGAACGGGTCCAGAACTTCTTCCTGTTACTACAGATGGACAAGTATAAGAATTTTTTAAAAATTGTTTTACCCCAGTTATTGGGGGAATTTTCTTTTTTAATAAAGTTTTTTCCCGAGTTCCAGTTCTCAGATCAAGAGCAGGGATAGATGGTTCTATTTCTGCTTGTGATACCGAGAAACTAGAGGACGGAAGAACGGAATTTGAATCAACTAAAGCGGGAGCGGAAGGAGACATTTTAGAAAATAGAGCGACTAGCTGAGCAACTTGGTCAGTTAAGATTTTGACTGTCTTAGCCAATTCTCCACAATTTGCGCATGGAGTGTTGCTTTTGTTTGAAACCACTGCAGCAAATGATTTGTCTTCCAGAGCAGGCCTAGAGGTTTTATATATTTTTTTTGCGGCATTAAAAGATATTTTATCCTTAGCCATAATGGTAAGAACTGCTTTTTCTTCTTTAAACTTTTCACAGTTAAAGGACCGTGCAGGATGATCGCCGCCACAGTTGGGACACTTGGCGTCATCTTTGCAGCCCTCACTATTATGACCTTTTCACTATTATGACCTTTTCACTATTATGACCTTTTTTCCCGCATTGACCGCATGTTTCTTGTTTTGTGCAAGTAGAACTCACGTGTCCAAACCCTTGACACTTAAAACAACGTCGAGGGTTTGGGACGTAAGGTCTAACAGACAGACGATAGAAACCTGCATAGATATACTCCGGCAATGTGGGTGTGCCAAAAGTTAGAATCAAAGAAGCAGTGGCTTTTTTCTCTCCATTTTCATTGCGCATTATGCGAGTGACTTCAAGAACTAACTGGCTGGCTAATTCGCTCTTTATTTCCTCCAAACTAATGGTGATCAAGTCTCTACAGGTAATGACACCTTTTGAATAATTCAAGGATCTGTGAGGTTCTACAGATACCTTGACTTTGTCATAGAAGGAAGTCATCTTTAACAGCGATAAACTTTGTTTCTCGCTGTTAGTTTCCACTAAAATGGTGCCATTCTGTAATTTCCTAATGGAAAGTACAGGGCCCGCTGTTCCAGTAATTGCCTTGTTGATTACAAAGGGCGATACCTTTGATAAATCTGTATCCTTTCCCGCATTTGAAAAAACTAAAAATTTGGCAGCTGGAAACTCAGATGGTTGTTGAGTAGCCCTCTCCTTTGTCTTTTTGAACAATTCTTTGTTGACAGACTCATCAGAAGAATCCGAATGATGTCTCTTTATTCCTAAATCTGATTTGACGGTTTTTTTTACCATGTGTTTTTTTTTCCAGCGCATCGTGTTAGGCGGAATCGGGCGAACTCGGTAAGGGCATGCCCATCAGATCACATTGCGATCACTTCCGAACCCCCAGTTCCGTGAGGATCCCGAGCACTCTTTTGCCAGTCTGGATGGACACATCAGTCTGGAACCCGAAACTACTGTGAGGAAGAATCCGACTTTCCTCAACACCGCGAACACTTCCTGACCAAGAACCGAAGTGGCTGGCCCCAGAACAGAAACCACGCATACGTCTCGGCAGAGCAAGCTCACATCAGCCTTACCGAACCAGAGGTTGTCAAGACTCTGGCAGGTACAGCACTCCCAACGCGCAATGGCTCTGCACAGTCAAAATCCTAAAAGAAGGTGAGAATAGGAATGTATGTATTGTTTGATGTATGTGTGTATGTAATTAGATGGATGTATTGTATGTGTTGGGCGTTGTTTGACTTGGGTACCGCGAGGGACGCCAAACCCCTCTTAGTAGGTGCAGCTAGTCTGCACCCCCCGTGCGGGGTACTGTATGTCTAATAATGCAAGTATATACAATTTATGTGTAAAAACTTCATGAGGCCACCAACAATTTGAAGCGCTTGGGTTCTGCTGCACCATCCTCGTAATCGTCGTCGTCGTTTTCAAAGTTGTCGGGGTCTATGAATCACTCAATTAACACTGGTGACTTTGTTACAAGATTGAATAATAATGAGGGGGAGTTTTAAAAATAAAAAATGTACTTCTTCATGTTGACGAGAATAATAATATCCATCTTGTTTGAGGGTCCTCTGCATCAATTCTCGAATTATAAGAAGCATAAATAACGATGTCCAGCGCAAACAGGTCTCCTTCTTCCAACCCGCAACAGATCAATGATGAGTCCACGCGTATGCAAGGCTATGCCCGCAAACTGCTCTGGCATAAGCATTTCAAAACATTGAAACTATAAGAGACGAAAATTTTGAATGCAAATTTTTCAAGACTAGATGTTTACGAATTTAATGGTATAAAGTTATTCTGTTCAAAACAGGTTTGTCTAACCATTATACGATTTAGAAATGTGACAAAAAGTGATTTGTTTCACCGAGTTTTATCACGCGCGTCAGTGGTTTAGAAAAGTAAAATTTCTAAACGATGATTACACAAGTAAATATATGTTTTGAAAAAAATTGTAAATACAAAAAGTAAATTTTGAAACATTACCTTTCCAATGGTATTTGTTTTTTTGAGATTGGAAGGTTGAAATATTCCATACAATCACGTGTTACAAATGTATTCTCGCGGCACGGAGTGACTGAACAATAGTGAAGTCTGCCGGTTGTAGGGTTTTGCCATTTTGAGAAAATCTCTCTAACTTTGATCGGCTGTATCTCGGTTAATATTAGAGTTAGGAAGAAGTTTAAGGATACCAAATTGTAAAAAATTTATTTCTCTACAACTTTGAAAAGAAATGTTTTGGTCGAAAACCGCTTAGTTTAGAAGTTATAAGCAAAAACCGACAAAAGTAAGAAAATTTTGAAGTTTTTTGGCCCTCCCAAAATTAGCACAGGGTCCTCGAGTTGGAAAACTTGACAGAGTCATCCCACAGCACCCCAAAACAACCTGTAAAAGTTTCATTAACTTCGGAATTTTTTCTAGGTACAATGTACATATCTACTGGACTAACGCTAAAGTTTTTAACTTCAAGACCAAAGTTACGTTAGTTACACAATAATCGGCCGATCTGGCGCGTGGTTAGCAACGGCCGCCCGGTGACTTCGTTGTATGTTGACAATATTTTGAAATTTCCAGGTTTATCAAAAAAAATCACGCATAATCCACGGAATTTTTCCCAGTAGTAAAAAATCACGCATAATTCCCGGTTTTCCAGATTGGTGGACCCCCTGTAATAGAATCCTATAGAAACGAATCCATTATTTGGGATCTTCTAAATAATTATCATTTTATCAAAAATATGAAATTAGATGCTTGGCGAAAAATATCAGCAGAGTTGGATATATATGCAAATTACAGTAAAAAAAATACCTTTGCTGTTTTCTTACCAACGGGAGATAAGCAAATTGAAGTATCATGGGAAGTAATGACTCAAATATATTAAAAATTGTTGCAAGATTGTTAACCTCAAAATTATGCTTTAGAAATTAGCAAGGCAATTGAATATTTCACAATCAATTTTAGCCAACTTTTACTTTTTTCTGAGAAATTTAATAGCGAAATCAGGCCTAAATATATTAGCATTAACCTCAAAGCTATGTTATATAAATGGGCTAGGCCTATATTAATATAAATCTCATTTAATTGTAAATATTACTAATATTAGATTAGTTAACCCTGGAAACTAGCCTTGTTATTTCACCCGGATTTTTTAGTTTTGCAAGCATTTTTTTTTTAAATTCGACAACTATAGTTATTTTGTATCCCAATTCAATACTTTTCATTAGCTTTTTTATAGAAAAATGCTCTATTAATCCATATAAGCAATTAAAAAATTGGTTGATGTAAAATTTAAAAAATTATTACTAGCTCAGGAAGCAAACATATCCAGTAACAGGAAAATCCAACAGTAAAATTTAGGCCTATATAAAAAGTAGTAAACATTTATTGTATTTTTTTTTTAAGTTCCGTAATTTAGTTCTAAATTCGTAAGTGTATACAAATTTTAAAATGGTTACAACTTCATGGCAAAATGAAGAGTGAATGTTCGTGGGTTTCCTATGGATTAACAATTTCAACGAACCATAGTCGAGCGGCGAACGATTAACACGGATTCGCTCGTATAACATGGCCCACGTTACCTCCATTTACCCAATAAAGCAACGTTGAAAATGTTGCGCTATCAGCACTCGTATAACATGTATCTAATTATCTAAGGAAGGATGTCACCCAGAATGCTTATTGAAGAATGTCTGTAATAAGGCCTAAGCCTCGTCCTTTTAAAAAGTAAACTTTTTCTATAAATATAAGTGGAAATACAAATATTTCTGTGTTGTTATCAAAAGACAAATTTATATAAGTGAATACCACAATATAAAATTATTGAGTACTTAATTTTTCCTGAGTTATTTATTTGGTAAGCTATATCTCATTTTACATGTAGCATAAAATTATAAAAAAGGTTATGAAAAGTTTGATATTTGATTTAGAAAGACAATTTTTTTTATATACAGAAAAATATATTTAGAATGAAATGATATAGCTTCCCATAGGTAAATTTGTCTTCCTTTTTTTTGTAAAGGCTCCCAAAATCGTTTTTATTTTATTTATTATTATTATTACTTAGGAAGTGTGGGTTAATTTTTTTTTAATAATTATAAAATCTTTTTTATTGTGAATACATTTTATTCCTAACATTTTAAGACCTTACTCATAAAAATAGCACACATATTAACAAAGTTATGAATTTTTTACCAAAACTCTGTAAAAAGCCTCTTAAGGCTCTGGTATTTTTCGACATGTTTGTGGTAGTGATGTGTTTGTACACATATTGGAATTCCAATTTTTTGGGCCCGGGTTAAATAATTGCGGAGATACGACGGAGCCTTAAATAATTGTGGAGATAAGATAGAGCCTTAAATAATTGCGAAGAGGCGACAGAGCCTTAAATAAATGCGGGGGTGCAGCTGTGTTTTCAATAATTGCGGAGATGCGACATACCCTTCAATATTTGTGGAGATGCGATGGAGCCTTAAATAATTGTGGATAAGCGATGGAGCCTTACATATGAAGCCTTAAATAATTGTAGATATGCATTGGAGCCTTAAATAAATGCGGGAATGCAACTGTGTCTTAAATAATTGCGGAGATGCGGCGTAGCCTTAAATATTTGCAGGGATGCAACAAAACCTTAAATAATTGCGGAGATGTGACGGAGCCTTAAAAAATGTTGTGTAAGTGTGATGACAATGACGGTGAAGCGACTTCAATCATTTTTCTCCATGCAAAAAGTGCCAAACCTAATGAAGTTTTCACTGGAAAAAAACTAAAATCATATAAAAAAAATAGGGTTTTAACCTAAAAACAAAAAACTCAAAAGTGCAAAATAATCGAAAAAATAACGTTTAATAATTTGTTTAAAATAATGACGAAAATCGGACACGCAGAACTCCAGAAATATTTATCAATAAAAAACCTAAAACTAAAAAAAATCTAAAATTTACCTTATAAAAATACTGATGAAATAAAAATGACATTTCTTAATTTTATTATAATAATGACAACATTTTCATTCATTTAAATCAAACCGCACCATCGACCAGGTTGATCTCCAGAAACCGATATCAACCGGAAAAGGTTTTAAACTAAATTCAAAAAAACTCGAAAAGTGCCCTTATAAATATACCGATGGAATAAAATTGATATTCAATAAATTTTTTAATATTAATGACAATATTTTCTGTCTATAAAACAAACACCACTAAATTCGACCCGGTATATCTTCAGAAATAGCTATCAATAGGGTTTTAAGCTAAAACCAAAAAGTGCGCTTATAAATATAACAGTACCCAAGAAATAAAATTGACATTTCATTATGTTTTAATAATAATGATAACATTTTCTGTCATTTTAAACAAACAGCACTAAAATCGGAACGGTAGATCTTCAGAAATAGCTATCAATAGGATTTTAACATAAAAGCCAAAAAAACTCAAAAATTCTTTTTTTAAATATGCACATGAAATAAAATTGACAATGCATAATTTTTTGATAATAATGACAACATTGTCATTTAAAACAAACAGCACTAAAATCGGCCCGGTACATCTTCAGAAATAGCTGTCTATAGGATTTGAACATAAAACCAAAAAAACTCAAAAAGTGCCATTTTTAATAAAACCATAAAATAATATTGACATTTCATATTTTTTTATAGTAATGACAACATTGTCTGTCATTTAAAACAAACAGCACTAAAATCGGCCCAGTACATCTTCAGAAATAGCTATCTATAGGATTTTAACATAAAACCCAAAAAACTTAAAAAGTGCCCTTTTAAAAATGCCCATGAAATAAAATTGACATTTCATAATTTTTTTATAATAATGACAACATTTTCTGTCGTTTATAACAAACAGCAATAAAATCGGCACGGTAGATCTTCAGAAATAGGTATCAATAGGGTTACCAAACGTTTAAGGGTGTACTGAATTATTATATAAGTAAGATGAGTAATAAACGCAATAAAGATCAAGGAAAAGGAACGATTTTGAAGTTTTTTAAAACTGAAAAGCCAACATCAAGTAGCAGCTTCAGTGACAACAACAACCTTTAGTTCACTCTAATAATGAAAAACAAGTACGTTTTCTGCTATTTTGTGAAGATGTATAAGTTTCTGTCTTTGGTCAAATACCGGTGCTGCTCCTACGGCTCCTAGCGAGATAGTCCTGCACCGCGCCACAGACCGCCCGTAAGCTCGGTTAGTCTATTAATGCTTATATAGTCAATGGTTATACTCAATTAAAAAAACTAATACATTTGTCACAACGAGGTGGAGCAGGACTTTCCAAGCGGTAAACATACCATTGGTCAAATAAAAATTTTTCTGTTTTTTTGGTCAACAGATCTGGATGAAACTTCACTCACATATATACAAAGGATGTATATATACTATAAAAATATGAAACCCTATTTTAAATATATTTGAGGGATCAATATTATGTTCTGCAATAGATTAGTCTCATAATAGTTGAATATGGTTTTGTCATTTAGGGACGATGAAACGAAAACTAGGTGTACATTTTCCAGAAGTCGCATCATGGAACTTTCTTTTAAAACTGTCTATTAATTTAGTCCGGTCAAATTAGGTTTTCATCTTGCATTAAATCATGGGGTTCAAATTTTTTCAGGAATGTGTAGTGGGTGGTCCCCTGAATAAGGCCTAATAAAGTCCCATCGATTTCAGGCGCAACTACAACTTTCTTTCTCAAGAGTTTTCTGTAAAATGTAAGGGGGAAGAGTTCGAAGAGGAAGATTGACAAAATACTTATACCGCTACCATTTTTTTGACAAATTTTCATATTTAACGGCTTATATCTTGAAACGGTAACACTTAGGTACAAACAAGGATATACTATTTGGAAGGGAACTTTATCACCTGTGCGATGCACTGTTTTCAAGATAAACACCAAAAACAAAAAAACGGACCTTTGGTGTCCCACCACCCGCGACACCTGAAACTGGTGGGACTTTATTAGGTGTTACTCATGGGACCATCCCCTACACATTCCTGAAAAAATTGGAACCCCATGATTTAATGCACGATTCAAAGCCATTTTGAGTTAATTTTATTGGACTAATTATATAAATGAAAGGAAAACTATGAATAATAATAATAATACAGGACATTTGAGGAAAAGGGGAATAATGGATTTTACAATAGATTGGCAGAACTTAAAGCCAGGAAAGTCCTAAAGAGAAGGCTCCAGGATGGAAATCTAAAAAAAAAAAAATAAAGAAAGCAGTGACATCATCCAACCTGCCACAGTTGAAAAATGGAAAACAGTACTCCCTTGTAATCAGAGATGTGAACTCCAAGTAAAAGCTGCATTTTTGAGCATGTAAAGATCTTACCGCTAATAGATAGGCAAAGAGCAGAAATACATTTTAATTTTTTGTTTCTTACTTCTTCTAGGTAAGAACTACCTTTACTTGTTTAGGTCTTTACTTTAGACCAGTTAGACTAACGAATACCTGTAGGAAAAATAAAGCTCAATTTATTAGGGCTTCATTTGCATATTTCTGCAGCTATGTATGTAAAAATCTAAGCAAGCCATTAGAATATGCCAACTTATAGTTGCATTTGTTATGATCTTTTGATTCTGAAGGCTCTAGCTGAACTTAGATAAGTTTAATGTAGATTTTAACTCTCCATCTCTAAAATATTTTAACCCTTGAATACATATTGAATGGTAGTCTATAGAGATGAAGAATTTAGTCTGTGGTACCAAAATGTATACACTAAAAATGTAAATAAATTTAAAACCAACAAAAGATGTGCTTGCCAAAAAGAGAAGATTTATTTATAAAAATTAAAATATGAAGCAATAACTATTTGTAAAAATATAATCAAACTATAATAAAAATATAACTTGTACAGTGACAACGATGTATTTTTACATATACATACTATATACTACAAATACTGACCACATATGAATTATTGGCCTTTTCTAGGGTCGATAGCTGTCTGCCAATTTCTATTACAAATGTTCATATAGTTCACATCAATGGTCTGTCAGATTCTCAAAAGCACTCCTAACACAGAAAGTTAATATAATATATAATAGCTCATATTGCATCTACCAGTTTCAAGTGACAACTAAAAAGCAGTAAGCAATTATTATAGAATTATTATTTCCACATTTAAAGGAAGCGTGTACATTCACCTAACTCACCTAAGACCTGTAACTTGTGTTGGTAATAATATCCGACAAATGTTTTCTATTAACGTTAATGCATTGTTGGAGGCATTTTTAATGTACCGTATCCAATTTCGGTTGGATAGACTTGGCATCTTACAAGAATGCTCATTAGGGTGACTGCTGGCAAACTTAAACTTCCACTCCTAAAAACTACAGATAGCTCAAGCGTTGAGAGATGAAAAAGACCAACAGGAGCATTTCGTGTTTTATAATTCTGGAACCTTTGCTACAGCATTTACTGATTTCAGATGAATCAAACTTCTTCTTTAATAAGCAAAATTTCAGATTGAATAGCTTTAGAAAAGCCAAAGATGAAACAAATATGCTTTATTTCAAAGATGTTTCTATGCCATCTGATCTCCCGTAATGCTAAAATGAAATGTTCATTTCACTCATTTAATCTCCCGTTATGCTAAAATAAAACGTTCATTTTGCTTATTTGATGTCCGTTATGCTAAAATGAAATGTTAATTTCTCTCATTTGATCTAACTGCTCCTGATTACTTCCTCTGGAAATATTTTAAGGTAGCGCCTACACCCAATTATTGCACACGATCGTAAGGTCGAAGTCCATTATAGGATAGGGTGCAAAATGAATGCTTTTGAACAACAAAATATTTATATAAGTGGAGGAAATGTTTTAGGATGTCAAGACAAGCTTAAATTTTTTGTGATATGAAAAAAAATATGGCCTATAAGGCTTTAGGCTTCATTTAAATGTGCGAATAAAGTTCCTGTGGATTGTTATGCTTTTTAATTGTTACTTGAAACTCAAGATTAACTATTTGGTTTTAGAATACCTTGTCAAAAGTAGTTCAATTTCAATTCAGTAGTTCGAAAGGCAAATATGGAAACAATTAATTATTTGAACGTTGGTTTGACTGCAAAATCAAGTTATTCAAGTTTTAACAACTTTTTGGATAAAAAGTCATTTGAAGGGATTGGGTCTATGCTATTTTTGGGGATAATCATAGACATGCCACTGACCTTATAGAAGAAGTGAGTGGGAAAATATGGTTTCTTTGATTTGTCTTCTACAAAATTTGGTGAAGCATGGTATAGTAAGCATACTTAAAATCTGTATATTATGGTCTAAGAAATTCCCATTGGAATTATGGAATTGTATTATGGGATGATTCACATTTGCTTCAGTGCAAATATTGTATTTTATAAAAAGAAGATTCAATAATTGCAAACCTAGTCCATAGCCAATCATGCAGGGATGTACTTAAAACAGACTAATTTCCCATCCCTTCCTTGAGATATTATTTAATGGAAGTACTATTCTGTCATTTCAAGTGTTGTATAACACTTAGTAGCGACTATCATTCTTATTTCACTTGAAAATGTAGTGACAAAAAACCTTGACTACCTCAGAATAAATGTTTTTTTTTTAAATACCTGCTTCTAGAGTCTCTTAGAAAAATAGAAAATTACCAACATTTTAAAAGACAATTAAAAGGATTATTGTTGGGAGGTAGCTACTACTCGATGGGTAGAGTAGATATTTAGAGAAGCAGAAAGCTTGTCTACTTGGTGGAAATGTAGATATTTATAAAGTTTGAATATGGTACTCTATGTTTAGAGGGAGGCCTCCATTCACAGAATGTTGGCACAATTTAAAATTTTAATATTGCTGTGATTCTAAAATTTAAAAAATACTTAATCTTAGAAGAATTTCAATGCTCTAATAAAGTAAAAAGAGTAAACAGAAAGTTATGTCATTTTGTATAATTTATAGAATGTGTTTTATATTCTTTACTGCTGGTAAATTTAACTGATTTATTGACTGAATTTGTTGTATTGTTATCCAAATTATTATTGAAAGCAAATTTATATTATGGCAACGGTAAATTTTGTCAACGGCTCAAATAAATTAAACGAAGATTAATAAAATGATATTGCAAACTAATCACAGACTAAGTCATTTAGATGTAGAAGACAATTTTAAAAGCGAAAGAGTATATGCATTTTTTGTTTGTAACGGTTGGTGAATTTAAAGACAGTATTTTAAAATGTAGCTTGAAAATTAAATATTATGCTCTATTGATATTTGTATTACTACTGCAATTATACTGATATTTTAGTAATACAAATTCGTAACGATGGAAAATAACCTAGAGCAGATAGGCTGAAGCATTTTTTCAGTGAAAGGATTTTTTGCTTCATCATGATTTTAACAAAAGGAATTTGAGGAGCTAAATAATTGTAATCCATTTTTGCACTATTTAAATGGACTATATACTAACAGTAATATGGTGAACGAATATTTCTCTAAACAAATGTTATTTCTTTGCCCTAATATTCAAACAAAATTCTTATATTGTATTACTTTTTACCAAATTGATGTGTCGCTACACCAATGCTAAGTAACACAGAAAATATTATGCAATGTCAACAAACCCTTTCAAATTTACAAAAGCAAACTATAGGTGATTTTGAACTGAATTCTATCACGCAGAGAAACTCTGGTTCTCTGAGTTTAAATCAAACACAAATTTTATTTACTTTTTATAATGCCTTATTTAGTTAGAGTGAAAACCATTTCCCACCCCTGTCAATAAATTTACCCTTGTTTCTTAAATTCATACAAATAATTATATGTGGAATACCTGCCAACGAAATTAATTTCAGTATCAGTTAAACCTTTGCCAAAAACGCCATCAAGATAATTTGAACCAATTTGTTTATTCTAGTTTTTAAATTATATAAAGTGTGATCACAGTCGCTACTTGGTAAAATTCCATATTAAGGCAAAAATAACAACTCTCAAGTAAATTTCACAAACACTATATTTGCTACAGTATATGTATATTGTCTGAAGATGCTTAACTGCGAAACAGCTGCAGCAAATATATTGTTCATTTGTGAAATTTGCATGCGAGTTATTATTAAATAGCATAACTTGGAGCTAACAATTTCAAGAAATATTTCAACCATTGTACTAAATTAATAAAAACATTGAGACTTTGTTTATCGTTTGATTTTAAAATATATACTGTATACTTTTTATTTGTATTTTTAAACCAAGAAACTGGACAGACAGATACAAATAACCCTTATTTAAATATTTCCATAACACTTATTTGATATATTTATTTCATATTTATATACTAAATATCAATTCATTTTATCTAAAATAAAATATATTAAGAAAATTAAATATACAGAAAAATAGTTTCATTTAAAATTTTTCATACATAATTTTTACAAAAAGTACCATTTAATAATATTAATTTGTGGAAAATTATGTTCACATTATTAATATTAATCATTACCTGAAAAAATATGTGATTTTTCTTTTCCCCCATTTCTATTTATTTGTATGCTAAATATTTTAAAGATAAAAGATAAGATAACTGGAGACTAATTATAATATAATTAGCATTATTATATTAGCATAATAATATACTAGCATAATTATATTATGTTAGTACAGTAGAACTCCAATTATCCGGACTCCAATTATCCGGATCGCCAATTATCCGAATCAGATTTGAATAAGAACATAGTCAAACGGATGCGAGACTTGGCGGCGTGGAATCGATTTAAGGTAGCAAAACAGTTGACTCTACCTGGTATATTAAAAAAAATATGTATTTTACAGTGATTTAGTATTTTTTGTAAATATTACGTAATGTAAACATTGTCATTGATATTGTTTTTTCATAATAAATACCGTAAATGTTCTCTATTGTGTTTTGTTTACGGTTTTCTCCTAAAAACGGCCTTTTTTCGAGAAAAATCCAACTATCCGGATTTTTCATTATCCGGATCGGGTCCGGTCCCAATTAATCCGGATAATTGGAGTTCTACTGTAATATTTTGTAGCGGTATTAAGTCCCAGTAACTCATTTGTGAGGAACGACAATAACATCAGCTTTCACTGAAACATTTCACCCTATATTAAAATAAACCTTCCAGATAAATTCAGAACAAATTATTTTTACACGAAACTTGAATTTGATTAGAGATTAAATCCAATTTGGATCATATATTTCAATTACTACCCTATAATGACTAAGTCAAGTTTTGTGCTTCATGAACTGTGCATGTACAGCTTATGATTCCCAGTTTTAGTTTGACAGAATATAATACCATATAAAATATATGGCAGAACAATTAAAATAAGATATGACAATTTTGCACCGTAAAAATGACTTTATCAAAAGGAAAAAAAATATTTTCTTACATTGTTACGAAGAGTTGGGTGTAAGACAATATATGCTCTTGACAAGTTATACATTAAATATTCATTGAAATTTATTATCTTCTTGAAATAATTTAAAAAGATTTCAATTTATAAAAATTTCTTCAACATGTTATTCAATTCTATAAATACATGAAAAACAATTTCAACCTTACTTAACTGAAGAAAATTTACTAAGAATTTGTTTGAAATGTTCATGAACAATGTACTACATAACCTGCAAAAACATTTGTATTTTATAATTAAATTATAAAATGGAAACTATATACTATCAATACATAACAATACTCAAATAAAAATGACATAACAATAACATAAAAAAGGAGAAAACAACAAATTTGAGTACACTAAATAGCTCATAGATATAGGTTGAATCTTTTATTATGAGTCTGTAGTAGTTGTAAATATATATATATTTAGTATATAATATATTCAAAATATACATTCAGTTGAGTCATAATATAACAAATTGCTTCACAATCTTATTGACTATATTAAATTAACTTAACAATTCTATAACAATAAAATACAAGATTTACTAAAACCTTTTGTGCCAGACAGATGAGATCAATAAATGCTTTAATTCCGCAGCAGAATAAATATTCTGAAGTCTTCTTTATTTTTTATAACATTATTACAGAGACACAATTCCTTTGAGTTATAGTTTTATCTTTAGTTTGTGATATTTAATTTGTTTTAAAGTAGACAATGTAAAAATCATGCCTGTAAGTCGCCAGGCATCTTATTTGAGTTTATTAAATTAAGGACAATGTTCTTAACTAGATAATAGTCTTTAGATAATAGTTTACATGTTGTTTTCAAAGGCATATTATGTGAGAATCAAGCCTGTAAGTTGTCTGGAATTCTAATAGAGTTAATTATATTCAATCAATGCACTTAGCTAGATTTGTTTTTGAAAGTAGACTACAAGATATACTTCATTTATTTTGTTTGCTTAGTGTCTGTACTTTATGCCAGTTAGACCAATTAAGTAAAGGG
>JAGFPH010000844.1:260703-274060 GCA_018207615.1 Philaenus spumarius
TGTACTACGCATCGACCGGAATGATTTTGATTAAAAGAATTATTTTAAACAACGATTATTCCTGTGTTAAGAAGAAATATTTCATTTTATTTTATGATCAAGCCTGTCCTTTCTCAGCGATATCAAAACCCCTTTCTACACCCCGGCTGCCTCGATTTTGCAAGGTGAATTAGATTTTATGTTAAGAGACATGTCAGTGCTCGGATTAGCCCGAGCTTCCTCTATTTTAGGTCACGTCCTCGCTCGGATAAACCCGAGCCCCCTATAGGATAGTTAGGTCATGTCTGTGCTCAAATTAGCCCAAGCTCCTCTTGGTATTATTAGGTCACATTCTCGCTCAAACAAATCTGAGCTCCCTTTAGACTAGTAGGTCACGTCCGTGCTCGGATTAGTCTCAGCTTCCTCTATATTAGGTCACGTCATCGGTCGGATAAACCTGAGCGCCCTATAGACTAGTAGGTCATGTCCAAGCTCGTATTTGCCCGAGCTCCCCTTGGTCCTCGCTCGGATAAACCCCTATAGGATAGTTACGTCATGTCCGTGCTCAGATTAGCCCGAGCTCCCCTTGGTATTATTAGGTCACGTCTTTGCTCATACAAACCTGAGCTCCCTATAGACTAGTAGGTCACGTCCGTGCTCCGATTAGTCTTAGCTTCCTCTATATTAAGTCACGTCCTTGCTCGGATTTTCCCGAGTTCCCTCTATCGTTAGGTCATGTCTGTGCTCGGATCAGCGCGGGCACCCCTTGGTATTATTGGGCCACGTCCTTTCTCGGATAAACCCGAGAACCCTATATGCTAGTTAGGTCACATCCGTGCTCGCATTAGCCCAAGCTTCCTCTATAGTTAGGTCACGTCCGCGCTCGAATTTGCCCGAGCTCCCCTTGGTATTATTAGGTCACGTCTTTGCTCGGATAAACCGGAGCCCCCTATAGGATAGTTAGGACATGTCCGTGCTCGGATTAACCTGAGCTACCCTTGGTATTATTTGGTCACGTCGTCTCTCAGACAAACCTGAGCTCCCTATAGACTAGTAAGTCACGTCCTTGCTCGGATTTGCCCGAGCTCCCTCTATCGTTAGGTCATGTCTGCGTTCGGATCAACCCGGGCTCCCCTTGGTATTATTGGGTCACATCCTTTCTCGGACAAACCCGAGCCCCCTATATGCTAGTTAGGTCACATCCGTGCTCGGATTAGCCCGAGCTGCCTCTATAGTTAGGTCACGTCCACGCTCGAATTAGCCCGAGCTCCCCTTGGTATTATTAGGTCACGTCCTCGCTCGGATAAACCCTAGCCTTCTATAGACTAGTAGGTTACGTCCGTGCTCGGATTAACCCAAGTTTCCTGGTCTTTTAGTTTTGGCCGATCATCCTGTACCTGGTCTTTCCTAAATCCTGGCAATGATGATATATTTCGAATAATTGGTGGCTTTGTGTCACCAAAGAATACTGAGCTATCTCCCTGAAACTTCCTACTCTTGTGACCCCTGGAAATTAACCCTGCTAGCTGAACTATCCGAGCTTTGGGACTTAAAGACTCCCTCTCCCCGAAAATATCGTCACAACAGTTAATTCTATTCAATCAATGCACTTAGCTAGATTTGTTTTTGAAACTAGGTTACATGATGTATCTTTATTTTTGCTTAGTGTTTGTACTTCATGCCAGTTAGACCAATTAAGTCAGGGGGATCAGCTTAGAGGTCAGGTAAATTGATTGCTAGTAATTACGTTTGAACCTACTCAACCTGTTTGATGTTCCAACTGTAGCAGACTGGACAAACGCCTTTAGCATCTCAGCCACTCTGCTTCCCTTGCGTTTAAAAAAAAATATAGACAAGCCTGTAAGTTGTCTGGCATTCTATACAGTTAATTCTATTCAATCAATTCTTCCTTAGCTAGATCTGTTTTTAAAAGTAGATTGCGTGATATATTGTTTTATTTTTTGCTTAGTGTCTGTACTTTATGCCAGTTAGACCAATTAAGTCAGGGAGATCAGCTTACAGCTCAGGTTTCCGGAAAATATTTTACATAATATTTTTAAAAGGTAGACTATGTGAGAATCATGCCTATATGTCGTCTGGCATTCTATTAGAGCTTATTTTTGGCACAACATAGTTCTTAGATAGTTATGTTTTCATAAAATATTTTACATAATATTTTTAAAAGGTAGCCTTGTTAGAATTATGTCTATAAGTCTTCTGGCATTTTATTAGAGCTTACTTCAGGCAGAACATAGTTCTTAGCTAGTTATGTTTCCGTAAAATATTTTACATAATATTTTTAAAATGTAGATTCTATGTGAATCAAGCGTATAATTATTATTTCACACAAATTATTGTTCATGGCTAGATGGATGTTTTATATTATTTCATGCAGAACACTTTTCTTAGCTAGATTGTCTATTTCTAGCTATTCTCAAAAACAGTTTACATCATCATTTTTAAAGGACGACAATGTGAAAACTAAGTTTATTACTAGTTTGACATCTGAATAAAACTCACAGCATTCAAAATGATATTTATGGTTAAATCTTAGTAGGGAATAAACAAAGGTCTTAATTTACTTAGCTATGCTTACGTCTTCTAGTTCATGAATTAGGTTTAAATACTAATACTGCTAATTTCTTCATCTTCAAGATTGGCTTCGTTTCGACAGACCTCAGTTTTTAATTATTATTGGCACTAAAAGTTTTAGCATAAATTATAAGTCAATTACACGAAATTAGGCCACTTGAGAATATTATTGATTTTATACTATTTAGATTTATTTTAGAAAACATCAGTTTTATTATAATACATTTTATACCTATTTTATTCTGTCTAGTGGTCTAACAATAACCTTGTAAAGGCTACAGCAGTTTCGAAACACTAGGATTTCATCATCAGGCGGCAAAAACTGTTAATCCCCTCAACTTGTATATACGAGTCATACCACGACGTTATTTTAGCCAAAGCATGTTTGTATATCGGTCAAGTCTAGACAGCACACTATAATAGGCTATTCAGTCTAGGCCTGTCCAGTGTAGGATTTTCATTTTGTTATTTCAGTTAAAATATTAACTATATTTGTCTGTGTTTTGAGTTTTATTATCTCTTCAACGACCTCTATCCAAGAATTTCCTGATTGTGCATAATGATGATGTGGTAGCCTTAAAACTGTGGCCAGTGTTAGATTACTGGATAGAATAAATAGGTGTAAACCTTATTATATATAAACATGTAGTCAGGTAGCTGTACTACAATAATGGAGTTATTCTAGGTTAAATATAGAACAATCAGATTTTCTTAGATTACATTATCATTTATGAGTAAATCTTTACAAAGCTGTATAAGTGATGATTTAATATTTGTGCCTAATTTCATGCTTCAGACTATAACAGGCAACAAATCTGTTTCAACCTATGGATGCATTTTCAATAAATATTTATTTTATGTTATAAATATAATTATTAATTTGCATTTCAATTCAAGCACACTGCCCAATCAATTTACTATTTTTAATGTACAAGCTACACTAGAGTGTTTATTTATATCTATATTTATTTTGTTAGATTAATCTGTAGACATGTATTATTTTATATTTCAATTTATTTATAAGGTAAATGTATTAAACTTAATTGTCATATTTCTAGCAACTTTTTAACAGAATTTGTGAAATTTTGACAAGACAGAGAAATATTTCTTTGCATTTTGTACAATTGTGTTTGGTTGAAGTTTCCTAACCACTAACGTAATTTTTATTGTTTACCCTTATTAGCCTATTTGTTTTTACTTAAATTTGCAGTAGTAGTTTAAGTTCAAACATTGGTCAAACATTAATTGTATTTGTTTATTTACAGTTTCGTTTGCCTTCATTTTTATGTTGTGTGAATTGTTATTAGATAGTGATAATTGATCCATACTCCCAAATTGTGTATTGTTATAGTACACAAACCTACAAACAAATTATACTAATACTGTAATACGAACAATTCATCACTATCTATCATATATAGTTTTGTGAAACTATGTGTATCTAATTTCAATAAACAAACATAAACAATTTTAACAATTAATAGTGTGACTATTTCTACTGCTGCCTTTTAATCTACTAACATTATACATTATTTAATGATAAAAATTCTGTTGGTCAGGATTGTGTATGTATATCATTAAAGAAAAACAAACAAGTATACTTTTGTAATGAAAATATTTAGTTGCCTACAGGCTAATCTACACCTGTAGATAGTTTAATATTATTTAATAGGCATCTATACTTTACTATACATATTTAGGAATGAAAATTAAACTAAATTAGTATACTATAATGTCTATCATCTTCAGCTAATATGAGTACTTGCGGCCAAACACTAACATTAGTATCTGGGTAGAAACTGACGAATCCATCGGTACCAAATGCTGAAGGTCGCACCACTTTCAAAGTTACACTCAATGCATATCCTAACAGGAATAACTCCAACTGGAAAAAGAATGTACATTTGTATTGTTAACTATCCATAATTGGTCTTTGTATAATTTTAATTGTTGTACAGTAGAGTCCCGGTTATCCGCCATAAACGGGCCGGTGGAAGGGCGGATAAGCTAAAATGGCGGATAATAGGGAGGGTTGAACAAATAATAGACGTTTTACACCATTAATACTTTTTATTGTAAATTTAATGAGTAAATACGATATTTTGCAGTAATACTATATAATAGAAAAGAAAAATAATGGAATACAGTTATTTTCAATGAAATTACGAAATAGAATGACAAGATTGTTAGGATAAATACAGTAAAGGCACAATATACAGTAATACTGTACATAAAAAGTTCCCAAACAAATTACAGTTCGAATAAATTTAATGCAGAATTATCTGTACAAACAGAAAATTAAGATCAAGATTAAATAACACAACATAAACTACTGTACGGTACTTTCACCATATCATACTCAAAAACTTAATGTTAACAAATAACCTCACTGCACGCACTAAACACTTAGAGAGACACAGTTGTTTACAAAACGAGTTCGTACGAGCTGACAGTAAGCGGGTCGGGCCAGTGGTAGTGGGGGAATTCTCATGGTACAGTCAGACACAGAGCACGTACACTAACACCCGCAAGCTATCGCAGTCACGTACGCTCACTGACGCTTGCAAGTTATCGCAGACACGTACAATTAAATTAAATAAGTGCCGCTGGTGTGGCGGATAACACGGAATGGCGGATAACCGAATGGCGAATAACCAGGACTCTACTGTATATGTACATTTAATTTAAGTTTATATTGAGCTAAGTATGATCTGTGAAAAGTTTTTACAAATTAAGGTAAAAGTATTAAAGTGCAAAAACAGCCTTACAGGAAAAGAGTTTTCACAATTTTATTTTGCTGACCTGCATAACATAACATCAAATGTTATACAATTATACATACATACATACATGTTTGTTACAAATTATACATACCCGGGTACTACTTACTTGAGGTTTCTTGCACCTCATTACACTGTGTATCGAGTCATGGGGGGAAACTGCTAGTAGTGGACAATTCGTAATGACTTTATGAAAATTAGCAAACACAAATAACCACTTAAAACAAAATTAATCAATAATTACATCTAATTATAATACAATGTATTTTCAAGGACTTGCGATAATTTTTCTTTGTCAATTATAATCTTTTCACATTTATTCATTGATATTCTTATAGATGAAGGTGGGAGACAGAGTTAGGTCTACTACTTGGACCTCCTGCAAGAATTTGTAAAGACAAAATTCTTTGTCTTTAATTAAAAGACTAAAGAGAAAAAAATAAAATCACAAAACCATTGAGAATAATATGATAATCTCCAAAATAATTTCAAATAAACAATAAAAATCACACAAGTAACAAAACCTAAGCAATATGTACATAGAACAATTAAAAAAATTTAGTAATAGAATGGATAGACAATTGATTACAAACTAAATTATAGTATATTTATAATAATATACATTTGCCTTGTTTCCGTTTTGCAACTTTTTTTGCAAGAGTCGACCAGTAACCGGTGCATCGACAACATGGCCCAATGCCAACTGTTGTCAAACTTTGTTTTGTATTTAAAAATTTTTTAACTTAAGCGCTATGATTCGTGTTGTAAATTGTGTGTATGTGTTTATGTTCACATGTGAGTAAATATTTTTATCAAAACCTGAAGCTGGGAACATGTTCTTGAAACGCGCGTAGTATTATACTACAGAAAAAGTTGCAAGACGGAAACAAGGTGTATATATATTATTATAAATATACTATAATTTAGTTTTAAACTGCTGCAACTGGAGACATACAACAAATGAATTTATTACAATTTAGTCATGAAATTGTCACGAAGTTAATAGGAATCCCTTTTCTTGATTTCATATGAGCATACTATTTAACAACCTGAATAGCTGTTCAATGCTAGCCAGTTTTCAAGGTAGCAGAAACTTCCTAAATCCATCGTACTTCACAGGCAGCTCTTTATTCTTTTTAGAAGGAGAACAATAGTTCAGCAGAAGCACTATTACTGAAACGAAACATGTTCTAATATTTTAATTTCAGGATTTAGAACTGCACCAATATAAGAATGTTATGCACCTCCATATGATATTCACAAGAATAATGTTATATACTTTCTTGTAATTTTTCAAAAGTACCTTTCGCATTGCACAATTTCAGGGGTTAAAAAAACTTGTCCTCCATAACTTTGGTTTGGAGTAATATATAGTTAAATCAAATAATTGTTTAAGATTTTAGAAGGCTGTGACATCTTCACCATGATTCCAAAACTGTTCCACTTTTACAGGGTTTGGTACACAATCCTGAAAAATTACTATCCTAGACTTAGCACGGATTTATTTCTCGCTTATTTTTTTATGACAGTGGTAATAATATTAAAATAAAACTTGAAATTTACCTGTTCAAGGCAATAATTATTGCTATTTTGATGAAGATTATTCATAAAGTCTGTCTGAGTTTCGGACATTTCTCTGTCAGTCATGAGGCGATAGAACAATGACTTGTCTACATTCTGACTTTTACCATTTCCAAGATGAAAGTCTAAAGCTTCAACCATCATATGGAGTTTTACAGCTTCTAAGATGTATATGTCTAGAGTAGGATCTGCATTTAACAACCGGCACATGGAATCTTCACGCTCCAAGAGTGTTTTACTGTTAGAAGCCATCATTGACTAGAAAATATAATACTTGTAAGTTTCTTCTACTGTATAAATTTAAACATTCTAATGTACAGTATGCTTACAAAAGTTCAGTCCTTTGGATCAACCTACTTGTCTATCAGTATTAAATAATTTAAGAAATTTGAATGAAATCGGAAAATAAATTAGTTTTTAACAATATACGATCACAAATGTTTTACAAACAATAAGATTGTTCTCAATAACTTTTATTTTTCTTTGTAGGTAATACAGAACAGTACTACGTACAGTATTTTATTCTACATAAAAGTGTTAAACGGCAGACTTCTTTTGGCAAGTAATCTATAACTTATATTTAAAAAAATGAGAAGCTATTACACGGCTGTATGAAATGAGCCGTGCACATTTACTGTACTTCTAAGGAAGGTCTAGGATTCTAGGCCCTTGTGTTTAGTAAGAAGGCTACTAAATTCGGATGAGTTTTTATAAATTTGGTTGCATTAGGTTATACAGTACTACACAATTAATTTAAAATACAGTTTTGTTATTTTACTAGCACATAACTTTGAACACATAAATGATGGCAAAAGTTCGAATAATCGCTAATAACAAAATTCAACATGCATTATTACTAAATAATAACTACAAACAGAGAACACAGTTTAAATAAAAGTTAGTTTTCTATACAGAACTAAAATAATTATTATGTGACTTTACTGTATTTTACTTTGCCACACTAAACTTCAAGGCACTTTTACTACTACATAAGTCACTTTAAACTTGTTCTGGGTTCCCACAAATATTTAATTTTCAATTTCCCTGACTTTTCCAAACCTGTTCTTAAAAATTTCCCTGATTCGATATATCAAGTAAACCTAGATTCTTTCTTTTAATACATCTTATTGAAGGCCTTACACCTCCTTTTTTATAATTCAAAATCAATTAGGCCTAATTCGAACATTTAAGAAATCAGAGAGCTGAATATCAAAAGTTGTTCTACAAAAGTAATTTTGAAACACTATAAGGAACTATAAGTATGAAGTACTATTGAACTATAAGGGACAATTTGAATTAAACAAAATTATCAATTTTATTGATTGTACATATGTGATATGAGAGGAAGTAAGAAGCTTCCTTTGAATGAATTGCACTCTCAACAAAATATATTGACTTCAGATAAACTTTATATATCTAATAAACTAACTTTATATGAAAAACTTGATATAAAAGTTAAAGATAATTATCACTTACAAATACAAAATGAAATAAGTTGACTGTAACTAACTTTACTTTGAAATTAAGGACTTAGTGAACTTCGGATCGATTGTAAAAAAAATAAGACGTAAAACCTGGGAATTTAAGGAGTTACTGTAAAACCTCTCACATCTGGCCCTCTAATATCTGAAATTTTTTTTTCCAGTATACAGTTGAACTGGTTTTAACGGCCTCGGCTATGCGTCAACTCGGATATAGCAGCATTTTTTTTTTTTAGTCCGGTCAAATCGTTATCTTTTATCTAGAACCCCTCTCGTCCGTCTTCAGCTGGTGCTCCGCTCCGGTTAATCCGACCGTGATCGAGCTGAAATTGGTGACTTACATCCCGTCATGCCATTGATGTCTACTTGTTGTTATCGCTTGTTCGCTTTAGTATAGGTTTACACCATCCGCTTTTCCCTTAGGTTGCGTTTTGGGTTATAGTCATTGACAATTAATCCCAATGGGCCTGTTGGAATTGTCCGGTTTTGTTTCCTTCACGTTTTCCATCTGTTTAGTGGGAAGGAAGCTACCACAAGAAGCGTCCAGTGAAACGGATACCAGGTCCGTCATAAAGAAGGAAGGATTAGATACAACAGCTAGGCACTAGTGGTGTTATTGCCACCTGCCGGTTGCGTTCATCCGTTTTTCTCGTCCGTTTTCGTTATCTCGAAGGAATTTTATTTTTTCCTCCATCTTTTTTCAAGACGATGCGGTACTAAATTACAGACTGCGGGATGACAAAATGGACGGTTCGAACAACCTATCCCTTCCCTTCCGTTTTTAGAAGAAAACTGAATTGTAACACAACAGAAGAAAAAACCGAATGGTATAAACCTGCAATTAGTGCTCCAACATCTCTCGTATGGTTTCTGTTGTCGTGCATGTTTTTTGTACTGTACTGTTTAGTGCATACTGTTAATTGGTTTCACGACAGTGTTCTTCTGTATTCGTTACAGTGTATTTGTTTTACATTGTGTACAGTTGTGTTTTTTCAACATATCAGTAGTGAAACGTTGATCGTTGGAAAACCAGTCATGGCAACCGGTTTGTTTCAGCGGATAATTTTCTCTATTTTCTGATAATCCGACCTTTTTTGCTTTCCGACCATATTCCCAGTCCCAAAGGTGACGGATTAAAGGGATTCTACTGTACTTTATTATAAACAAATGTTTTAGCATCAATAAATATTTTAACCACTCGGTTGTAACGTCATAATCTACAAAATATCAATGTCAAACTTTGAATTCAGTTTTCTCAGAACTCGAAAAATGTTATAACTCCTCCTTTTCTTTGATTTCGGGCCGCCTATTTTCTCTCTCCTCAGAAACAAACCGCAAAATAAACAAACTACATATTTTTTTCACACGTAAAATCTCCGGCGGGTCCTATCAAAGTCGGTAGAGGGGGGGAGGGGGGTTTCACTACAAGCAACACTGCTAACTCTCCCACCCCTCTTCAGGAACAATTCACAAGGTATGCAGAGTGCTGTGTGTAACTAAACCCATGAACTTGCTGGGAAAATGTTCGGACAATACAAAAGTGCAGAAGGACTCAATCATATAGCCTAGCGAGACATTTATGTAGATGTGATCAGACCGTTGTCCTCTGCCCACATTAATGTTGACACTTTAAAATTGTTGCGCGTTTTTTAATACAGTAAGTTAATGTTTTAATACATACTGTAATTTTAGTGTTTTTAATACAGTTTGTTAATACACACTACACGTATTTACTCATTAAAACTTTACACATTAACCAATGTTACCTAATTTATAATTGTAGGTAACCTCAGCTCGAATTATCGGAGCACCGTTGTAGCTATTTTATTTTAAAAGTTTTATTACGACTGGGAAATGACTGAAAAACAACAACAAAAAACTGTGGTTACAATGAATGAATAGCTTCAAGCAATAAAACGGTTGGATGCAAGAGAGACTGTCAAAAAGGTTGGAGCTGAGATGGGCGTTGAAACAAGCACCTGAAATTGACTGGAGAAATCTTGTACAAACATAAAACTATTTTGCTGGACACAGGTGTTTAGTCGCATTAAGTGAAAAATTATGAAGAAGGCAAGGCAGTGAAAAAGTGAATGATGAACTTTATTTATGGTTTACTCAATGTAGATCCAAAGGTTTGCCACTTTCAGGAATGACTCTACAAGGAAAAGGCTCCAGTTTAATAAAGAGTTTGGAAATGATCCCGAATTCAAATCAAGGTTGGTTAAAGGAGTGGAAAATAAAATAATTTTAAAAGTTTTTACTGAACTGTTTGACAACGAAGGAATCACAGAAAATCTACTGTACAACTGTGGTGAAACTGGTCTTAACTTTAAAATTCTACCAAGCTCAAACTTGGCTTCAAAACAAGAGGACAGTGCTCCTGGGTAAAAATGAAAAAGGGGTTACTACTTCAGCATGTAGTAATGTGACAGGAACCATTAAACTTCCCTGTGCCTCATCGGAAAAGCATGAAGTATAGGGCGTTTGAGAAAATTAAAGAATTATCATTATTACCAGTGTGGTACCGGACTTAAGGTACTGTGAGGATGAACTAGGCAATGGTCGAAGAGTGGTATTTTAAACATGTCGTGCCTACAGTAGAAAAATTCCGAGAAAGGCAATTTTAGTGCTTGACAATGCCCCAATGCATCCTTCTGAAGAAAGCTGTTTAATATGTTTTTTACCACGTAATATCACATCATTATGTCTGCAAATGGACCAAAGAGAACTTACTGCCAAAACTTACTAACGTTATTGATTGCTGGAAATGTATTACTGAAAGTTTAAAAAGTATCAATTTGCTAGATGTGGCCCTCTCAAGCGTAGGATGGCATTAATCCAGTCTCCTTGGTAAAATCGTGGAAGAAATGACTAAACCACAAAGGCAGTGACAAGTGGGACGGGAAAGTAACGGAAGAAAATAAATAAAAGTGTTCTTCAAAATGAGCCTGCTTAAACTGAAGATTTATAAAATACAGAGTTAATCTTTTAAAGGACATTCAGGCTTGTGAAGGGATTATCAGTGTTGTGGAGGTGAATGAATGGCGAGTTTAGCTGTAGGCTAGATGTGTAGCTCTGCAGTTTGAGTTAATTATGTTGAATAATTTAGTGAGATAAAGTAAAAGTTTTTTGCCTAAGGGCAGGAGTGTGTCGATCGACAATTTTGGGTGCTTTGGCGGCGAAGTTTAAAGAAGATTTGCGGAGATGATAACAGATATATGTTTGTGACCACGTGCGAGTAGAACTGTGTGTGAAAAGAGTGAAATGTAAAACTAATTTGGATATTTAAGTGGGCCCATCGCAGAATCACGCAAGTATATATTGAGACAAAAACTTTGATAATTTGTAGGTATATTTTTAAAATTTTTAACTTGAACTTTTTGATTTGCAGTCTGCTATTAAATTCAATTTTTTCTTTTGTTTAACTTCATTGATATTGCGTCTCTTAATTTGGTAAAGAAATCTGCCTAAAAATCTTGAAATTATTATTATTATTATTATTAGAATTTTATTATGTATGTAGCCCAACTGGATTGTAAATAATTAATAACTATTAATTACCTTATAATAGTTATGATAGTTGATAATGATAGTTATAATAGTTATAATAGTTACCTTTATGTTGCAATAAAGGTCCGTTAATGAACGTGTTAGAGGAGTTCAATATTTATAAAATGCAAAAAAACAACCCCGACCATTTACTCAATAATAAACTACAGTTTCATTCTCACACCATTTTTGACCTAATCGATAGTGTAAAGAACAATAATTGCGAGTCATGACGTATAGAACTGTGTACCCCTTCTCAATAACGGAGACCCTTATCGCGTGACTACCTATTAATTCAATTGACGATCGAACGTTATCGAGAACGGTCACCGGCAACGCGCGTCATCCGTGTGTACATGTATAAAGTTTTTAAATTGTGTAAAATGATTTTAAATGTGAAAATCTTGAACGTGTGTTTTGTGTTGTTTATGTGTTTGTTTTTGTATATTTATTTGATAATGACTGAATAATAGTCGAAACGCGTCATATGAAGAAGATATAGTAATCATATCTACATAAGGATTGTTCGACATCATCACCTCTAAATAAGGTAATTAATAGTTATTAATTATTAGAATGTTTATTTTATTTGAGTGTTCAATAATTTTCATGTGTAATGTAAATATTTTGAGAAGGTGTGATTAAAAGATTTGGTCAATGCTGCAACGTCTTGGGATCTCATTGTGTTCACCATAATTATCTTGTTTAGTGAGTACTTTTCAGCTTAAGAATCAACAAACCCGGGAGAAAACAAAGTAAATTACATAAATTATGATAAGCAAATTACTAGATATGACCCACGTGTTGTTGTATTGGCGCAAAAGTCTGACTGCTTGCGTTTCAGTGACGTAAGCATATAGGATTGCACCATATAATTGCATGTGACGTCATATAGCATTAAGATGTTATGTGTGGATTAGCAGATACGTAAAGGTAAACAAACTTTGAGGTTAAGTTGGACATTTTTTTTTTAAGTTGTTAGATAAAGATTGTTTCTTAAATAAAGTAAAGTAAATTCATTAAAAGAGTAACAAAGAAAAGTTCACACATAATCTTTTATAAATTCAAATTTATTTTTTTAATTTTTTTTTAAAGTAAAATCTTGAACTCCAATATTTTTTTTAAGTGTTCAACATATTAGATTTTTATTTTTATAACGTTATAAAATGGCTTTCCCAACGTGGGGCTAACGTTATATGTTTGAGTGAACATAGATAGTTGGTTTGATGATGCTGCCTGTGGCAGTGAAACCTGTAGCGACATTAACAAGGTAAAATAAAACTAGAGACTACAGTTAACAATAAATAAATAATAATGTTAAATTAAGTGTTGTGTAATATGAAATATGAGTGTTTGAGTGGACATAGATAGCTGGCCTGATGATGCTGCCTGTGG
>JAGFPH010000844.1:286971-299732 GCA_018207615.1 Philaenus spumarius
TAAACCTTACAGAATAAAGTCGCCCAAATCAAAATAGTAACCTTACAAAAGCAACAAAGTGTGTATATAAGAACTGTGTAAGACTGCTGGTACTATCTCAAAGGAGAAGGGTTAGCAGTATCCAAAACATAGAAAGCAACAAAGTGTGTATATAAGAACTGTGTAAGACTGCTGGTACTATCTCAAAGGAGAAGGGTTAGCAGTATCCAAAACATGGAAAGCAACAAAGTGTGTATAAGAACTGTGTATGACTGCTGGTACTATCTCAAAGGAGAAGGGTTAGCAGTATCCAAAACATAGAAAGCAACAAAGTGTTTGTATAAGAAATGTGTATGACTGATGGTAGTACAAGGAATGACCAATGGAGTTAAGAAGTATTACAGCACCTGTTCTCTTTTGTTGCTCTAGTAGTCTAAGATTCTGTATAGAACTGGACAGCTGTAAGATCTTTACAAGAGATTTTTTATAAAGAGAAAAAGACACGTGAAACGGGAGAACATTTTTCTAAAGGAATGGTGGAAATATATTTGTACATAGAACAGAACGACAGCCACTTTTCCATGGAAGAATTGCTAAAAAGACTAAACACTTTTGTGTTGATCTATGAAGAAGATAGATTAATTAGTGTTGATGTGTAAAGTCTGTTTATCAACGTAGCCGGACAAGAAACCCTTAATATTATTTAAAATAGACTTTTACAAGACAACACCCTTAAAGAAAGAACTAACCTTCCTGTTGTTACCGTTATAGATCTCCTTAAATAGGTACACAGTGTAATTATTTCTAAATTACAAACAACATACATTATCGCCAGGATGACAGTATGGCAATGGGTAGTACACCTAGTCGAATTTTAACCTATATTTTTATCGAGGGGAAAATTATGTAATCATCGGAATTCAAACCAAAAATATAGCTGATATGTGGGCGATAAATATGTTGTTTGGCCTCATGGGAATAATAAATTAGAAAACTTTTTTCTTTGAATTAACAACACTTCGGATAGCATATCCTTAACCATGGAAAACAAAGTCAGTAGTAAACTAGCCTTTTTAGCTGTGTGTGTTGAGAGAGATAGGGAGTATGTCTCTAAACACTTCAGGTTATAGAAAGAAGACACACAAAGGTTGTTATTTAAATTACAATTCTAATCACCCTACCCACCTTAATTATATTCCAATGAAGAGGGAACATTCCTTTCTGGATAGAACCTACAATATTTGTTCCGATAAAATCAGTTTAGATCGGGAACTAACCGAGAGTAAATATTATACTGAACGGTAATATCTTACCTATCGGGAGTAAATGGTATTATATTGCTTTTTTGATTGATTAAAGACTCTTCACTTTCACCCGCAAAATCGTTCATCTCTTCTTCATCCCATTCCAAGCTAGGTAGTTGGTCATCTCCGACAATAGAAGAAAATTTTGTGTTATCTTCTATAAAGGATGGTCCTTCATCTTGTTTCATGAGCACCTGAGAGTTTTCACGTGAGTTGTGTTGTATTGGCAAAGGATCGGAAAATTCGAGAGACATGCTTCGATTTATTGTTGTTAGGCTGTACAGACCTGCAATTCATAATCAAATCAAGGAGAAATCAGTAACCATTTGCACATAAAAAAAAAACACATATTTGATAAATCATGAAACTTAGAAAGAAAGGGGAAATACAAAAAGGGTCTTTTTGCTCAAATTATGGACATATGTCTCTCCTCTAAGAAACCCAAGAACTTCCATTTCTCCCCAGAAAGCCAAGTTCCTAAGCAGAATTGCAATTATAATTTGTAATTGCTTTGCAAGCATTACACCAACATACAAATTTTAACCCTCTTAAGTGCTAAGCAATTTTAGGTCATCGCAGGCGATGATAACCGCTAAGGTTTTTCGCCTTATTAAAAAAAAAATTAGGGCATCGCAAGAAACATATTTTGAAATCTGTTTTAATAAATACAAGTTTGGATTTATATATGATATTCAGCAATCCCTTCCGAAAAATTGCCGCGAATAACAAAACCGCGAATAGCGAAAACCAAATCTTTATAAGAAAGGGAGGTTATGTTTGTGACATATAGAAAATTTTAAAACATTATGTATTAATACCTATAGTTAATTTACATAAGATACAGGCAGTCCTTGTTTATACGCGGTCCTGCTTTACACGATTTCGCTTTTACATGGTAAAAAAAGTCCATGAAAGGTTTAGTATTTAAGCAGAGTTGTTTGAAGTGTAGGCTGCAGTTGATAATTTTAGAAGTTATTGGTGCGTGTTTGTCATCTCACTCTCCCCTCAAGGTCAGTGTTCCCCTTTCCCCTACTTGCTCTTTCATTGTCTGGGTTTGTCTATTTTTAGAACATTTAGCCCAGTCAATAAAAGGTTTGTGTCGGAACTAATTAGTGAAAAGCTGATTTTTTCATGGATGTTAGTTGACTATATAAGGAATATTTTCTGAAAAATCCCCGCCCCCCTACCCCCCATTAAAATTCACTTTTGGAAGACTTCTTTATATTGTCAATATCTAAGAGATAAACAGCGATAGAGTCATATTTATTTCGTTATTGTAATCCTTATAATATTATCTATCAAAAATGTTCATATCGTTTAAGCTATAAAATAATTATTGTTCGTGTATTTTTAAATTTTAAGTTAAAATATTAACTTTTCTAATTCAATAATTACATGTTTAGCTATTTTTTATTAATATGAGACAAGTTATAAAAAACATTCTCAAATAAAACTTGTAGGATATTTTTTAACCTTTAAAATGATATAAGTTTTATAAATGTTAAGTGCAGCCGGTTGACATAATCGGCCTGACAAAGGGAGACGGCGCGGCGCAGGGCACACGAGTCCTAGCGGGCCGGATCAGCGTGTTGCATATCAGCGGTCAATCTTCAGAAACGGAATATTGTTTGGACTTTTATTTGTATAGCTGGTCTAATTACGGGAATTATGATGGTAAAATTGACGTAAACATTTATTTTATTTTTTATTTCTTTTCCGTTATTTATCATTGCACTGATAAACACACAATATGATTTCTTTTAGCCAAGTCAACAAAGGGAAAAATAGGCCTTTGTTGGATGTAATTAGTGAAAAGCTGAAATTTTGTTTATAAAATTGTTAATGTCCTTTTTATTAGGAGAGCCAGTTTAGGTTTGAGGGATTATTCCTAACCCTAAGTTATTAGGGCCGTTCCATTATCCACCACCTATGGACCTGCCGTGTCCCTTACTGGCTAAAACCAGCACCGGCAGGTGTCAAGCAGCAGAACATGTTTTGTTTACTGTCAATTTATTAATACACCGATTTATTAATACTGTTGGAAGCGCTTGGGTCTGAGAACCAAACAATTTAAATTTGCAAACCGGTAACTGGACGATTACATGGAAAAGTGTATTATAGTATTTACAAAATCATCCATAAGTTGAACGACAAAAGGAAGCTATGCTGTTTGCTTATGCAAAAACAGGCTATGACACAACATCTTCTTTCTTTCGTCTGGGAAAATAAAATCTTTGGACATTTAAAAAACAAGTCGGAAGAAATGTTTCTATATGTCAAGAAGCTTCCAAAGAAGAACTGAAAACAAATCATTTTAATAATGATTAAAAACTGTGCGTTTTATTTTCCGGAACCATTTTTGACGAAACATTATTTTACTAATATAAGTACAATACAGTAAGTTTGCCCCTATTTGCGGATTTCACTTTTTGCGGTTACCTTAACCAGGTGAGTAGTGTTAAAACCCTATGAGGATGATGACCATGTCATCGAAATGTACATAAGGGTAGCGTACTAAACATAACTTACAATTTAGTTGTTTAGTTATTGTTTTTGTTCCTTGTTTTGTGGTTCGGGGTTTTTATTCAAATCAGTGTACTTTCTTTAGGCTATTTAACTATGTAGTTTTCTAAATATTCTCAAAATGATGTTCAACTTCATCCCCCTATTTTCAAAAGTAGCCTACTGCAAATCAAATTTTGAAAGAAAAAAACAGCGGTGTTAGAAGTACTAATATACTTTACAAGAAAGATGTAATGGATCATAAATTTGATGAAAAATAAACAAAAACTTCTTTATGTTACATTAAAATAGCAATAAGAGTAACTGTGCCCATCTGTGGTAGGCGTAATATATTCACATCAGCATGTGTTAAAAGTTATGAGGAGAATGCGTTTTTGGAATCAACAATTAAAGAGAGCAGGAAGACGGGAAGTATTTCCTGAGATACCATATTTACTTTTCCCACAAAAATCACAGTATAATTGATTTCCTGTTCTAAGTTGTTCGATTCGAGAAAAACTATTCAAATATTCAATCATTAATCGGTCAATCTTAATCTCGTGTGAATATCTGAAAAATCGGTGCATTAATGGTTATTTAATAATTACCGTTATTGTTTTTAATTGAGTTGTTTTAAATAAATTTACTAACTTTCACCAATCTGGCGAATAATAATACAATGTGAAAAGAATACAAACCCTAAAACATTAAATACAGTACGATTAAAACAAGATATTATTATGTAGCGGACCTATGGAACAGCCAGGATTGCTCCAAAACAATATCAAACAAACACATTCATTACCTTCCTACTGACCAAACAAAGGGTCATACAGAAAATGATTTCAAATAAATAAGTAAACTCCACTAACTATCTACAACTTTCTCCGAAAACGTTTTCTTTTTGCCTAAAAATAATAAAATTCTTGCTTTGAATATTTGTTGTCATCACTTTTATTGTATAAAAATACTTTGTAAAATTGTTAATCATAATTATAACATTTTTTAAAATATTTTATGAAACAAAACCTTACTTTTTATAGATATTTGTCACAGTTTTCCCTAAAAGCTGAAATACTTTTTTTATATAAATGTTGTAATCAAATAGGTAAAGTTATAAGAATGTGAGACGCTGTCCATTTTCTCAGTTAAATGTTATTTGTGGACCTAGTTTTTTGTGGAATTGGTTATACCACAAAGGCAGGTTGGAAGAGAAGTAGAAGGGATGATACGCCCATAAGGCCAAACACACTCCTAGTATGGGCGAACTGTACCTACCATTACGAACATTGCATTTAGTCAACTCTCTCTATTGGAAAAAGCATGAAGCAACAGACAAAATCTATAAAAATATGAGACAGTCGAATAATTTATAATTTACTTGTAAGATCGATAGCGAATCAATTCCTAGAAGGGGCAGTCACAGAGAAGAAGGTCAAAAGTCTACTGTACGTTCAGCCCATATTTTTAAAATGTATTCAGCTTTTTAACCAAACTGGTGTTTCTTTTATATTTCCAAAACTTAAAATTTTTTCTTTAATTTTTCAATAATTTTAATTAAAAGAAGTTTCAGATTGTTTTTAGTATTTTTGATTGGAAATATACAAGAGGTGGGGCACATTGAAAAGTTTTTTGAAGTCATCTTAGTTCTGCACAACGTTTTGGTACTAACAAAAACAAAATAAACTTGGTTTTTATTGTGGACGTTATATGGTTTTTATAAAAGGTGGTCTTGGTTCTAGTTAACTTAGAAAACCAGGGTTCTATTTTACTATAAGTTATCATGTATAACTATTACCTTTAAAACAGGCCTTTGCATTTTGCTGCTTTACAATATCCTCTGAAGTCAGTGAGCTACCCTGAAGTTCATTAGTTTCCATCAAATTTGAAAGGCCCGGGAGATTCCTATTGCATTTAATTATACCGAAGTCTTCGTCCATCAGTAAACAGTTACTCTTTAGCTGATCTATTTCTTCTTGTAGCTTATCTAATCTGGCAACAGTACTATTGTCCGAGGGTTGTTCAAAATTTGAAACAAAGTCCAAACTGATTTCGGATGATGCGCTATCGATAGAGTCATCGCAATATTTTCCACTTGAAAATCCTAGAGAATCGAAAGAAAGGTCTCTTACGAGGAAGTTATTGTTAGGGATGTGTGAGTGTAAAAACGGACTCGATGTTGAAGAAGAAGTATCAGTGCTCGTCTCCCCTCCATCTAGACATGCCGAGTAGCGTCTCAATTTTCTCCTATTTCTTTCACATCGTTTTAAGTTCTGAAAAATGAATAAACTCAATTCACCTCATGTCATTAAAGTTACATTACCAATTAACAAATCTAGGGCTGGCGCTTAGAGGGGCCCCGTACAAAAAACAATTTATGTTAACCAGATGAATTATAAAATATTAATAAAGAGAGTCTTTATAAACACAATTGCAACTATAACAGCAATCAGTCTAGTGTGATAGTGTAGTGTTGTTAGTTATCAATTATGTAGGGACAAAAGAATATTAAACTGGAAAAATTCCCCAGTAGGAAATTTGTTTTCACTTAATAATAGCCTAATTTATTTTCTAATTTTATTCAATAGTTAAGTATTATTAATATTATATCATGTTTTTTCTTGTTGTCTACGTTTCATACTGCGTTTACGTAATATATAGGCCTAGTCCTAATTATAGTGGGTGGGAGGGGGTGGAAGATGGGTGCCAAATGGAGGGGCCCCGCAGTAAAAGTTTGCACCTGGCCCCGCACAAGCTATACCCGGCCCTGAACAAATCTATGTGTAAGTATCCTCGAAACCATTTTGTATGAAGTGATAAGAAATTGTAGCAATTTCATAAACATTTTTGTTTATTATAAAGGGTGTAAGAGATCACCTGTGAGGCAAGTACAGCAAGCAAATTAATCAGTTTAGACATTTAGTTTCAAGAGGAATCCCACTATTTCGTACCTAACCAATGTAATTAAAATATTTTCGGATCTGGGTGATTTTTAAGAAATTAAAAATATAAATATAGGTGAAGTGTTACATAATTTTAGTGATAAACCCCCCCCCCCCCGCCCAATACTTAACACAGGTATCATCTATACTATAGAATCTCCTCACTACTAAAATTACAACTATGACGAATTTTAATTTGGAGATAAAATTCAAAACTGATATAGTTATTCAAAAACAAAATAATTGCAATAGCAATACAAATCTATTTTCATATCTCTTTCAAATGTATAATACTGTACAATACCTAGATAGATATTTACAGTGTGATAGATACTTTACATAGTATTAAACTTTTTGGAGTAAAAGTACCAACTATTTAGAGTAGAAAAATACTTGATTTAAAAAAATCTCAAATGGTCTTTCAATTATGATTTTTTTTTTTTTAAATACAGGTAAAAGATCATTTTATTTGCAGTAGAAACTATTTTTAAAAAATTTTCTTTGTCTAAAGCGGCTTTGAAATCATGAATAGGTGGATATACACGGAACAATTTATTGTCGCGATAAATTGCACCAAATAATAGTTAGATAAATTGCTAAGAACAATCTCTCAGTTGTCAGTTGTTCATAATCTATTAACGCAAAGTTTATTTCTGGTCAAATTAATCGGTCCAATTTATTTGTAGGTGTGTGTTGTTTGGAAAGATTATTGTGTGAAACTTAATCAATTTATCTGTGATCGGAGATCCTTCACAATTTAAAAAAATATGACCGACTAAATGATGCAACTGAAGTGGTACGATACGAGGTTCTTGAAAACCATGACAACCGTAAATATTGTGGCTATCGGCTTTACAGAAATTACAAGAGTTTGGATGATACGTAGTCGTATGGTATACATGTTTGGTTGGTGGTACCGATGAATTGTATTCCTGTCGAGGTTTGTCGTTGACTAGCTTAACAGCGGCGTTTGACTTTGCGACATAATTAGTGGAGGTTTGTGCATCCTCGAGATGGGCACATTCAGATTTCAAAAAATTTATTAAATCGTCAATTGTTGGAACAACATGATCAGTGGTTCTTTTGTCCTCAAACCGTTTTCTCGTCTCTTGATCGAGTTTACGGAGCAATAGCGTTAAGAGAGTTAATTCTAGTGACACATCGTGTTTAAAGATATGTAAAGCTTGCGCGTTTTCAGAATAGACATCAATAAAATTTCTAATAGTTTTTAATGAATGACCAGATGGCGTTGGTAAGTCAATAATTTTTGAAATGTGAAAGCTAACCAAGCGTCTGGTATTTTGATATCTGTATTGGAGCAAATCCCACGCAATACGGTAATTAGGCGCCTTTACCGGCAACCCTTTAACCAAATTCAATGGCTGGCCATGCAAGCACGAAATTAAATATGTAAACTTTTCGACTCCAGAAAGCGCTGTGTTTTAATTAATCGTGTTATCGAACAGATGGTATAATGTGGTCCATTCAGACAAGTTTCCCAAAAAATATGGAAGCGATAATCTTGGCAACTTAATTGCAGTTTTAACAGACCCGGTGTCTACAGATGTTCCAGAAACGTTTACATCTACGCGTGGAGCGCCAATGTTAGGCAAGACTAGCTTAATTGAGGCCAAAATGGCAATTTTCAATTCGGAAATTTTGTCCTGAATTCCCACAATTTCCTGTAGGTTTTCATCAGTAATCGATTCCTCTTCCAGTACTTTATCAACTGATGATTCAAAGTCACTCGATTTTCTGTTAACCAGTTCAAAATACTCAAATAACTTGTTTGCAAAAGCTGGCGGCAATGTTTCAATTGTATAAGATTCAGTTACGGGTTTAATGTTTTCCGCAACCTTTATAAATCGAGCAGAGATCAATTCTGCTGGTCGTAAAAAAGTTGAGTAGCGCATGTTGACTAAATTAAGTCAAGTTAGTAAAGAAAAATTAAATTTTAATTCAAAGTTTTATTTTTTTGTAATATATAAAACACTGAAATTAATTGAGTTTTTATATTTCAAGTTCTTTAAGTTATATTAGTTTCACTATGACTTTAAGAAATAGTTGCGAATATAACTGTATTCAAAGAAACAGCGTTGTAAAAGCGTGAACTATTGAAATTTTGTTTGAGGTTAAGTTGGATTGTTTGTTAGTAAACACTGCCAGATGACAACTACTGACAACAGCTGATTTACAGTGAACAATTATTAGTATATTGCAGAAGTTTCCAATTCGTCAATTGCACGTATGCGCAGTGTAACAAATTTGAACTAGCAAAAACGTAGAAGACAATATGGCGATATCCAAACTATCGTAGTTAAATCTAGCAATGTCTGTTTTGTCAATATGACCTTAGCGTTAAGCCATAAATCACTTAACTCACTAAAATATGTTAAGTAAATAGTATTTATCGTACTTAATGAACTATAATCCAATCCGACCCCGGAAGGACCAAATGTTTGATAGCGATAAGATAGCGGCAATGTTACGACTGAAATCGTTATATTCCGGAGGACCAAAGTAAAATAAATGTCAGTTAATGAAAATATTACAAATAATGTGTCACCATAGCTAAATTAATGTCTGTAATTTTGGTACTCACTCTTGTTGTTGTGAAGACGCTTCTTTTGGTAAAATGAAGATCCACGTGGTAGTGCACTCCACGAGTTGGCCAACTAGTGCAATTAATCATTAAAGTACACTCACTTATAACTATGATGACACTTATGGAAAGAAAACAATTAAACTGAAATTTAACTAAAAATGTCAAACTTGACTATATCGGTAAATAAACTAGTTGCGGTACGAATATAAAATATTCTTCTCATTAAAATGCGCAGCGAGCGAAGCTATTATTTTATTATATTGATGCGACTTGTAAAGCGTACTTTCAACGACAGACCCCCTTGCCGGACCGGTCAAGATTACGGGAGACAGTTGACGTAATGGTCAAAGGTGAGTTCACCTGGTTTAAAGCATGAATACTCAACAAGTGGTATAAAGCTGTTTAATAATCTGCCCGAGCATATTAGGACAGTAAATTGCCCAAAAGTTCAAAAAGACCCTAACCATGTATCTGATGAACAATTCTTTCTTTGCAGTGGATGAGTTTTTGCGAATGGCCCGATTTTCTCCTGTGTGTTGACCATTGCCTATTGTGTACAGAAATATACATATATATGTGTGTGTTTTATGGAAATTGTTTTAGGGTAAAAAATGTTTATTTGTTTGAAGTTTGATGTATTGCTGTCTTGTTTCGTATCTGGTTTTGTTTTATCTCTTTTTGTAAGTGTGTTTGTAAAACTAGTTTAGAATAATGTTGTACTTTGCACCTGGCATGGAAATCTTTTTCCTGGCAAATTGCAAATGAAAATAAATAAATATAGGTGATTTTTACTCAAGTCAATCGATCCTTATTAGTTTTTATTTTTTCTCTAAAAAACTATTGCTATTTCAGACTGAATGACCAACATCAGGTTATATAAATCACATAAGTAAAACATAACACACGAAAAAAACAACACAATTCACTTCACTTGGAGATCGTAAAGTTCATACTGTTCTAACAAGAACATCGACAAGGATGTTGGATGGAAGGTGCGTACTGAGTGAGGGCGTTTAGGTTGACTTGTACAATGCCATTGGACTAGTACTCTTCTTTTGTCTCGCTACAATGGTATCGTATAGTATGTTTGATTTGAAGGACAGTTAGTCATTTGGTTCGGCTTTATAAATTTCAAACTTCTCCAGTGCATTTAAGTAGTGTCCCTTTCTACATTTATATAAAATGCTCATGTATTTTATCATCATGATTGTGTATGAGTGGAGGTTGTTAATGAGATGTTCGGCATAAGTAGATTTTATTGCCTTTAGGTTATTGAGTGGCAAATTAACCTCTTGTGAAAGGGACGTCCTGTTTCACCTGTATAAAAGCTAGGACAATCATTGCAAAACAACTTATAGACACCTATTCCCTGTGTGTATCAACTGTGGCACTGGTTTTTGATTTTAATAAAGATTCTAGAATGGTTGCTGTTCGGTAGGTGACACTGATGTCATTGTTTGCCATTATTCTTAAGCGTGTTATTAAGTATGTTGCCGTAGTCACAGGAGAAAGATTTTTTCTTTTTCTTCCTGTTTGGTTCTATAGATGTTTTCGATGCTTTTTAAGGTGTTAACAATTAATTGGTCCACAGTGGTGGTCTTGTATCAGTTGGCCTGGGCATGTACTTCATGACGTTCCTTTTCCTCTCAAAGCTTTTAGGTGACATGGGGGTGGATAAAAGACTATGTACAAAAACATTGCAGACTGTAAGTTTCTGTTCTGGTGGATGGTAGCAGGTATGGTTTTAAAATTGAACAGTGATTGTTGGTTTTTTGTATATATATTAAAGGTTATTTCACTGCATTTTCTGAATATGTTTAGGTCTAAGTAGTTCAAGGTATTGTTGTTTTCTATTTCCAAAGTAAAAATGAGGTTCGGGTGTATATTGTTTATGAATTTAATCAAGAGATTGGACTGTCTATTACTACCATTAAATAGAATGATGTTATCATCCACATATCTATGGTAGAAAATTACATTATTCTTGTAAGGGTTGGTGTCAGCAAATATGTAACTATTTTTTAAATGGTTCAGGCATATTTCAGATAAGATACTTGATAAAGGTGAGCCCATGGATAGGCTATCATTCTGGAGATAATATTCATTATTAAAAGTGTAATAATTTTGAGAAGGTTTATAAGTTCGTTTATTGCCAATTTTTGTAGGTTGGAATTCTTAATGAGGTTTTTGTGCAGTTTGTCTATTGTTTGTTGGACAGGGATGTTGGTGCACAGATTTACTATGTCATAGGAAGCTAATTTGTGGGAATTTTCTATTTTTTATAAGGTCCATACTATTTCTAAGGCTCAATCAAAAAACGTATTTACATATTAACCTGTCCAGTTCTTTACATAGTTTGTTTCCAGGAGCTGGGATGCAATTTACTAGCTGTCTGATAGGGGAATTAGGCTTATGAATTTTGGGTAGTCCTCTCAAGGCAGGGGCGTGTGGATTGATGGTTTTTATGAGCAGTATATCAAGATCGGAGAGTAACGTTCTGCTTGCATTCAAGTTACTATTTATTGACTTATTGTAAATGTCAGTGAGGTCCTTAGGTGTTTTGTCTATATTTTTTGCTTGAAAGAATTTGTGGACTTTGTTATTGTAGATAGTCTTATCGAGCATTACTATTGAATTGCCATTATCAACTTTAGTTATTAGGGTGTTGATGGAATTAGTTTATCTTTTATGCCGGTTGTTGCCTGTTTTATGTTATTAATATGTACATTTGAAGCACAAATAGGACTTTTGGATGTAAGTATTTGTTTTAAATTGTTTATCGCTACTCTAACAGTCATAATTGCAAAGTTCAATAAGTTTCCTGTATAGTAATTTGTACAAATTGTCTTTATGTGTTTGATTTAACTTTTTAACCAATCTGCTGTAGACATTTTTTAGAGGTGCGTGCGGCTTTTGATTTGTTTTTGATAATTTTATGGAAGTGTGATTAGGCGTGATGTTGTATAGAAATGCTTTGTTGAACTTTATAACAATTGTTAGTCTCCATTCCGAATATTGATATATTAATTATTAAATATAAGATTTACCATCTTCAATAGTCTGTTTTTTTTCGTCGTTGAGCGACGGCCGTTTCGGCTATTCAGCCATTCTCAAATGTCTTTTCATGTTTCCCTTGTCATATTACACAAACTGTCATATCTCCGCACTTTCATACTGATACTTATAAAACTATTGATTATATTTAATCCCTAACAATCAATAAAATTACTTCTCCGGACTGCCATAACTAACTTTTGTTATTGATACTAATAAAACTATTGATTATATGTAATCCCTAACAATCAATAAAATTACATCTCTGGACTGCCATACTTAACTTTTGTTATTGCTACTAATAAAAGTATTGATTATATTTAATCAATAACAATCAATAAAATTACATCTCTGGACCGCCATACTTAACTTTTG
>JAGFPH010000844.1:299742-317935 GCA_018207615.1 Philaenus spumarius
GCCATACTTAACTTTTGTTATTGCTACTAATAAAAGTATTGATTATATTTAATCCCTAACAATCAATAAAATTACATCTCTGCACACTGCCATACTTAACTTTTGTTATTGCTACTAATAAAACTATTGATTGATATCGGTCTGTATTTTTATATACTGTACTAGTTATAATGACTATATTTAATCCATGAAAATCAATAAAATTATATCTCTCGACTGCCACATTTAACTTTTGTTTTTGCTATTGATAAAACTATTGATTGATATCGGTCTGTAGTTTTATATAGGTACTGTACTAGTTATGTACTAGTTTTAGTAATCCATAAAAATCAATAACATTTCATCGTCGTTGAACGACGGCCGTTTTGGCTATTCAGCCATTCTCAAATTTCTTTTCAGGTTTCCCTTCGTCATATTACACAAACTGTCATACTTAACTTTTGTTATTGATACAAATAAAACTATTGATTAATTGATTATATTTAATCCATAAAAATAAATAAAATTTCATCTCCGGATTGCCATACTCAACTTTTGTTATTGCTACTAATAAAACTATTGATTATATTTAATCATTAACAATCAACAAAATTACATCTCTGCACACTGCCATACTTAACTTTTGTTATTGCTACTAATAAAACTATTGATTATATTTAATCCTTAACAATCAACAAAATTACATCTCTGCACACTGCCATACTTAACTTTTGTTATTGCTACTAATAAAATTATTGATTATATTTAATCCTTAACAATCAACAAAATTACATCTCTGCACACTGCCATACTTAACTTTTGTTATTGCTACTGATAAAACTATTGATTGATATCGGTCTGTATTTTTATATACTGTACTAGTTATAATGATTATATTTAATCCATAAAAATCAATAAAATTACATCTCTGGACTGCCATGCTTAACTTTTGTTATTGCTACTAAGGCCGGCCACACACCGGAATGGACAAAACGTCTTTCGACAAAACATTTTGCCACAAGACGTCTAGACGTAAGAGTTAACATGCGTTTGGGGATGCCGCACACCGACCATGTCTTGTCGAAAGACACCTTTCTACAACAAAAGATGTCTCGACGTTCGACACTGGATTTATGTCTTTACTCAAGACAAAACTAACTGCGCATGCGTGAGTTGAATACGCACCTGATGCAATTTATTTATCTTACCTCAGTGTTATGAAAAGTCTCTCTTCTGGAGGTATACTTTTCCGGTAGTTGGTGTTTTGTTTTTGATCCTGTCCCCAATCAATTCCAACAAGTGATCAAATGTTTTTGTGCTTAGCCGACAAAAGTTATAAAACTTCTTTTCGTAACTTCGGTTAGGGTTTTCCTCTAAACTTTGGATCATACACCACAACACAAAAGCAGTTTCTTCATCGGAATCCATCTTACTTACCGTTTTGTAGAAAGACAAATTGTCTTCCCCAGTGTTTTTTCAAAAGACAAAAGTCTTGTCTTGCGACAAGATGTTTTGTCGAAAGACGTTTTGCCCGTTCCGGTGTGCGGCCGGCCTAATAAAACTATTAATTATATTTAATCCATAAAAATCAATCAAATTTTATCCCCAGATTGCCATACTTAACTTTTGTTATTGCTACTAATAAAACTATTGATTGATATGGGTCTGTATGTTTATATACTGTACTAGTTATAATGATTATTTTTAATCCATAAAAATCAATAACATTTCATCTCCGGACTGCCATAATTAACTTTAGTTATTGCTACTAATAAAAATATTGTTTGATATGGGTTTTTATTTTTATTTGCAAGCTCTTAGGACTAGATCAAAGTTTGTTTGCCTTAACACAGTTTATTTTGATGAATAACTTGTCAAAATGCAATTTGACATAGGCCTATTTAAAAAAATACTAACCCACAAATCCAATAAACAGAACTCCAATAATATTTTACTACGAGTTTGGTGATCCTAAGTTTGGCAGCCAAAACAATTAATATTTGTTAGGGGTATGGGAGATTGACTTTTTGAATTCGAGACGAGAACGGGATGTTGTTTAAAACAAATTATCGATATCGAGAAAAATACGAGAGCTGAGGTTAGGGATCAAGTGTGAAACGAGATTTTATTAAATACAATTTATGGAGATCGAGAAAAACGAGAATAGCGTTTTGGAACATGAATGAACCAAATTGGAATCTTCATTTTTGAGAGTTAGAAAATCAAATACCTTTTTTACGCCGTTGAAGAAAATATAATGTATAAGGAAATAAGTTAATTATTAATAAGTTAACCTTCTTTCGATTTGCTATAGCTACTATAATAAGTTTATGAAAGATATTACAAATATAATGTATTTCATAGATATGTACTTTAACAGTTGACTATTGACTAATTACCCTTTACACTACATATTAATTTGATTAAACAAAATATTTTTAGTTAAGTAATTAATTGGCATTATTTATTTTATCAAAAACAAAAGGTTATATAAAACTCAATGTCTACTATGCTAAGTTATTTCTGGTCAGTATCAGAGGAATTTATGTAAGATATTGCTATATCCTAAGCACTTCCCTGTTGAGTTGTTTGGAAAAATTCTGTTTATCTTCTTTTCATTCTACTGTAACATTTTAAGTTTTATAAAAAGACTAAAAAAACTCGAGATTTTACAAAAGTATCGAGAAATTTATGGCTGGTCGAGAAAAGTACAACCGAGAAATTAATTTCATTCTTGACAACGAGATCGAGATGATATCGAGTTATTTCTTGATACTGCTCAAGAGTTTCGAGATCTTGCGCACCACTAATATTCGTTGACATTTTAGTGTAGTGTATTGTTTTAAAAAGATTTTTTTAGTTAAGGACATTAATATCAAAAATTGTGTTTTGTGATATCCAGTTTTCAAGCTATTCCCAACAAATTTTCTTCTGTACTGTCGAAAGTACGGCAGCTAAAACTTTATAAAAATCTGTTGTGTTAAACGTAGTCATACAACTATAGCAACCTATTTTTTTTTTTCAAAAATTGTGTTTTAATAGAAATAGTATAGTTGTCTTTCTGTTTATAAAACCCTTTATTATTTATTTGCTGTTTAGCTACACCAGGCAGTAGAGGATATTTGCAGATACAAGACAAATTTATTTAATCAATGTAACTAAAGTGGTCAACTTAATAAGTGTTTTTATGCAGTGCAATACGTGCATTTATTTATATGTGTAATTTATATTTGTGAAAATGAGAAAAGCTTGTAGATGTCTCTTGTAGATTAAACAACCACAGCAACAAATAAAATTTTAAGGATTGTTATAGACAGATAATGTAAATTACTGTAATATTTTACGGATTAGAAGATTTAGTGGTTCAAAATAAAATAGGATTTATTTTTGTACTAACCAAGTTAAAGTAAAACTGTGTTTGGAAGCCTTCTTCAGAGGCTGACTCTAGTGCAACCAATTCTGACAAAAAATAAAAGCAAACCAAAATTGTGGACAAAATAAACTCTCAGCATTTACTTCAGGCTAATTTAATAAGCAAAAATTACAAAAGTAGATCATACAATAAATTTGTAACAAATTATAAGCTGTATTAAATTAAACTTGAACACATGAGAGTAAAAATAACAAACAATAAATTACGATTTAAAGCAAAACATTTTGATGTATTTAATCATAATATACATACATACTACAATATTAAGACAGAAATGATAATACATTAATTGGCTAAAGAAATAATTCAACTGTACATTGAAAACATTCCTTCAAATAATGATGATCGTATCACAAAATTGAGCAAAAAAATATAAATAAAATGACAAAAAAGTGAAAATCAAAGCACCTAATAAAAAAAGGTCAGTCGAATAAATAATTGTGACACTACAAGGGATAAGCATGTTATGTGCAATGAGGTACCTCCAATTATTTACCCTTATGGAAGCAAGTAAAAGTACAATGAGCTTGTTAAATTTTAATACATTTAGGCGTAGATAGTCGTGCAAGTCAAAATTTAGCTTTGGAAAATAGGTTTTCAAGAAATATGGGCTTCAGCAACTTCCTTGTTTCAATAGCCTAGCTATAAAAATATAGTAACAACATTTAATAATAAAAGAACAACCAAAAATCAAGACATACTTATTATTCTTTAGATGCATAAATATATATTTTATGCATTCTGAGAGTTGGTATTTGACTTATTTAAAATTTAACACTATGAAAAGATGCAATATAGAATTTAATTTTTAACTCTTTATGAACTCAGGGGGATGAACAAATAGGACGAACTTTCAGGGAAAATAGTATAAAAACTGCTATTGCTAGTCACTGGAAATGATTTTTGAAATCACGATTGAATAAAAAATAATAAATAGCAAAGTGGATGAATTCATATGAACAGTAAATACAAAGCACCAACTTTTCGTAAACTATCTAATTTAATAGCTTTTAAAATTACAAGTGTAGTAAATGTTTATACAGCAACTGTTGTGCTATAAAATAACTACAAATGGACAGTCCAAATTTGGTTTAGTTACTTTAATTCAAACGAGCGAGTGATTACAGCGATGCCGAATGTAAGAATTAGGCGAGGTATTACAAATAGGTATTTTAATAAAAACTAACATAATGTTCACTTTTGAGTTATGAAATTGTAAACTTGTAGATTTGTCAACAACTTGATATAGATTTATTTAGCAAGTAAAAATTTTTGAACTTAATACAGTTAAAAATATTACAATATCAAGTTTTTTTTAACTGTATTGTTCGTAATTTACAAAAGGTTTTTGATTTTGGGTAGGGTATTTATATTATTTAATTTGTGTTGTGGAATGTTTAAATTGAAAGTAAGATGAATCAGAAGCATTAGACATTACAATCATGTTCTAGAGCGTTGACAACACAGGTTGGGATCTCTGCCGCAATATGGCGTGGAAGGTTATTGTAAATATCACCAGATTTTTCCAGTAGTAATATTCAATGCAATAAAAAAAAAAGAAAATATTAGAGGGTGTGCAAGATTGACTTTTTGAATTTGAAATGAGAACGGGTTATTGTTTAGTACAAATTATTGAGATCAAGAAAAATACGAGAGGTAAGGTTTAGGAACAAGCACGAAAAGAGAATTTATGAAATACAAATTATCGATATCGAGAAAAAACCGGAATACCGTTTTAGCGACAAGAGTTAACTAAAATTTTAATCTTGAGCTCAGATCGAAAGAAATATCAAATACCTTTTTATATTCTTTGAAGGAAATGTGATGTATATGGGGAGTAATTATTAGTAAGTTAACCTTCTTTCCATTTGCTATTGCTATTTAATTTATGAAAGGTATTACGAATCTTATTTCATAGATATGTTACAAAGGTTGAACAGCGCTGTGGCGACAAATTCACACTGATTGAATAAAACTCCGAACCACAAATAGAAGGAATAAAAAACAATAACAGACCCAGTTAATGAAAAGTTTAAATAAGAGTAACAGTACAATAAACATTAACTTAACTTGTTCTGTTATTGTTTTTTGTTCCTTCTATCTGTGGTTTGGGGTTTTATTCAATCAGTGTATCATAGATATGTACTTAAACAGTTGACTATCAATTAATAACCCTTTACACTACATATGCAACATATTTATTTTACTATAAACCCAAAGTTATAAAACTCAATCTATACTATGCTAATTCAGTGTCAAGGTAATTCTCTGTTGAGTTGTTTGGAAAACTTGTTTATCATCTTTTCATTCTAATAAAACATTTTAAGTTTTGTAAAAAGACTAAAAATAAAACTTGAGATTTTAAAAACTTAAAAAGAAATTTATGGCTAAATCGAGTAAAGTACAACCGAAAAATGAATTTTATTCTTGACAACGAGATTGAGACGATATTGAGTTCTTCCTCGTACAGCTAGAGAATTTCGAGATCTTGCACACCCCCTGGAAATATGTCTTGTGTCTCTATTCCAAGAGTTTAATTGGAAGCCATTTTGAAATAGGTAAAAGTAATCTGTTGATCTTTTCTTTTGAAGTCAGGAATTTATAACATTAAGTACCATGTAAAATTTCAACTCTATATCATACGCTGTTTAAAATATATTAACGTTTTTGTTAGAAACTCAAAATGGTGGCTAGATGCAAAACAATCATTTTAGGGCATATATAAAAAGTTTTCTTAATTTTGATGTGGGGAATTGGCTCCTTAAATTTTCCAAACACCTGTATATTCAAGTATATACTGTTTAACATAATAAGAGGCTGTTAATATTCACTTAATATTTCAAAATAAAAATTACATTTACTTGTTAAATTGAGATTATCATAAAATTTATATTGATAAATTTTATCTAAAAGGTTAAAACAAAGTAAAACATGTCTAGGTAATTTTGAAGTCATCATGGTTTATAATCTTAATAAAAGACTTTTGTTTAAATTGAAGTTGGCAGTGACGGAAAGAAAAATACCAGTATTATAAAGTGTAGGCTACTTGTATGAATTTTAAATAAACTTGATGAATTCAATGTAGTAAATGATTTTAGATTTATATTTTTATAGAATGAAATGCAAAATAAATGTTGAAGATTTATTTATCCAGTTGCAACATGTTTTTGCCTCAACTAAATTTTCACACAACAGAATTGTTTATACAAAACAAATTAATAACCTTCCAAAAAACATCTACTGAATTTTGAGAAATTCACTTGTATTTTAGAAACACAGTATGTAAAGAGGTTTGCCAATATTTGATATTGTCGGCATTCAAGTAAAAAATATCACAACAAATAGCAAAACAAGTCTCAAAAAGATTAAAAATGTAATTAAATGTTAGTATGATTTCTTATCGATTTTACTGCGGTAATTGCATTTCTGTTGTGCTGGTACCTAGCGGAAACATTTTCAAACATCATAGCATGGCTATTTTTAAGTTTCCAGACTTGCAACATCACAGCATGGCTATTTATACGTATTCCCCCTTGCAACATCATAGCATGGCTATTTTTATGTAACCCGCATTGTGACATAATAGCACAGCAACATCACAGCATGACTAATGCAACATTATAGAAAGGCTAATTTCTTCAGGTATCACACCTTGCAACATCAAAGCACGGATAATTTTAGGTATCCCATCTTGCATCACATAAGCATGGCTATTTTTAGATATCCCACTTGTTACATCGTAGCATGGCTAATTTTAGGATCTCACCTGGCAACTTTTAGGTTATCCCGCCTCGCACCATCATAGCATGGCTGTTTTTAGATTTCCCACCTTGCAAAATCACAGCATGACTAATGCAACATTATAACAAGGCTAATTTCAGGTATCACACCTTGCAACACCAAAGCACGGATAATTTTAGGTATCCCATCTTGCATCACATAAGCATGGCTATTTTTATATATCCCACTTGTTACATCGTAGCATGGCTAATTTTAGGAATCCCACCTGGCAACTTTTAGGTTATCCCGCCTCGCACCATCATAGCATAGCTGTTTTTAGATTTCTCACCTAGCAACCTCGCTGCATAGGTATTTTTAGGTACCTCACCTTGTAACATGGTTATTTTTATGTTTTCCACCTTTAAATGTCATTATCATAGTTTTTAAGTTCCCCACCTTGCATATCAAATCATGACTATATTTATGTTTCCCGTATTACAACGTCTACGATTACTTGAGTCTGCTGTTGTTGCTATGATGCTAGTCTAGAGTAGGCCTAATATTCCAGAATTTTATTTAAGCGATTTATTCTTTTATTTCTTTGTATAAGAATTTTTGAAGACACATTTGAAAATCACAACTAGCAGGGAAAACTTACTGTTTTAAAACTCTGTTTCAAAATTCCCATTTTTTAAAGTATTTTTATTTACATCAATGATTCCCCAGCAAAAGAGTTTAGAAACTGGAGGAAAGTATTTAGTGTTAGACCTCACAGATGACTCAACTGGGACAAACTAACCTGAGTCTAAAGAAAATCTGCACAATCTCCAAATATTTCAGTTAAGTGATAAATTATTTCTTAAATAGGCCTCACATTGAAAGGGAAGGCTATTCCTTAAATAACGGTTATGGTATGGGAAGGGAGTTCCATGTAAATGCAACCCCTTTGAAATTGCAGGATGAGGTGGATGGCAAGAGATAAACTCAGGAAAGCTGTGAAAACAGTCCACCTTACAAAATGTACAAAAAGAGCACATACTCATAGTGTTGTACATACAGGAAGTGTAGAGAAAACAACACTGGGTAGTAGTAGAAGTAAAGTATTAGTAGTAGATGCTAATGTAGAGTTTGGGATACAAATCCCGTTTAGCTTTCATTAGTCTAACTGCCATAAATTAAATAGTAGAATTTGTAGGTAGTACAATGTTCTTATTATTCAACACATAAAAGAACTCAATGTCCCTTCAACATTTGAATAGATAAACTGTGTCATCTAATTGTTTTAAAGGCAGGCACAGATAAAATAGTTGTTTTTCACATTCAGGCAACAACATGGCATCCAGTTGGGGTAGCAAGACAACTTTCTCCCTTCAGAGGTCACAAACTTTATCATAAAAGGTCTGATATTCCCAAATTATTATCATGCTATGATTATGTTATAAATTGTTACTGAAGTGCGAAGACACACAACTGAACTTGTACAATTGTATACATTAATTGCATATTGTATTGATATGGAATGAAAATCATTAATAAATAGTCAAATCCATAGTAAGCCACAAACTAAAAGAATTGCTTAACCAAGATCTACAAGAATTGAACACTTTTTAACAATCCGAAAGCTAAATTAAATACTACTAATTTAAATGTCAGATAATCTACTATCAGTTCTTACATCATCACTGTGCACTTTAGGAGTTGGATCTTCATCTCCTTGATCAGGGTTTGAAGGACCAAAATACTTTGTCTGAAATGAGAAAAGAATAACCTAATTAAAAAATAAGCACCAAAAGAACATTTCTTTAACATTGCAATTTTACCATTAACATTAAGGATCTCTTACCGGGTGTCCAAAAAGTTTTACTAGGGGCTAATATTTCTCAAGAGCTGGTTAAAAAACTCAACCAAATTTCGGGGGTTGTTTGAGTACCACAAAATATAGTTTTTTGAGTATTCATACCTTTTCTTTCCTCTAAGGCGTGACGGCTAAGGGATGTACTTTATAATCTCAAAATGTACGTTTAATGTAAACAAATACTGAGTAGTATCTTATTTTATAGTTTTGACTCTTGCTACACAAATACATTTTGTAAAAAGCAAATAAATAAGTTTTGAAGAAAATTCTGGCAAAAACCGGAGCACTCTATTTTAAAGCCATTTTTAAAATATGATTTGTTAAAAAAGAGCACAAATACTTTTATTTTATAAGTGTTTTGAAATCACCCCAAATACATTTTTACCTCCAAGAAATGATAAAACCAAGAGGAGTAGTTAAAATGAACAACAAACAAGTTAGAATTTTAATAAAGCACCTAGTTTCAATGAAGGATTGTTCCAAGAGTGTTTTCAGATAGAACAGTTTCATATAGTTATGTGAGAATTATGTTATCTGTTATGTTCGGTATTCATTCTAAATTCCAACAAGGGCATTTGTTGCTTGTTATCTATATTTTATACATACACTGAGCGTTCAAAACACAAACATCAAAGAGATGTAAAAATAACTACCGGTACCACTTTACATCTTGTCAGCCTGGTCAACAGCTCCCATATTTTTGTTATAATCTACAATACTAGTATATTATCCTTGAAACAAGTATAAGATCCTTTCTGATTGTCAATATGGATTCACGCAAGGTAGGTCAACAATAGATCCTATTGTTAATTTGATTTAATTTATAGTTAATTCTTTGGATAGTGGTGATCAAGCACTCAGTGTTTTTTAAACCTTACCAAAGCTTTTGAGAGTAAATCTTGAAAACTGTTTAATAAACTTGAATACATTGGCATAAGGGGAAAACCTTTAAGATGGATTAAATCATATATGAAGGAAACAACCCAGCAAGTATTGATTGTTGGTGAAAAGTCTAACCAAGTAGAGCTCAAGTATGGGGACCATCAGGAATTAATTCTTGGCCCAGTTTTATTTTTATTATATAGAGGGGTGCAAAAGTAGGTATACAGTTGTATTCCTTATGGTTCACATTAGTTTTATTTTGCTTAATAGCTGATGTAAATCAGCTGTCTATAATTATCTATTATGGCTGGTAACCGGCGACCAACAAAAGTGGATTTTAAAAGAGTACTGGAAGACCTAAATTCTCAAAATGTTCAAAAGAAATATGGCGTTAACAATTTCATAAGCTTCCACCAGCTAGGCTAATAATTTGCTGAATACGTGATAAATTTTATCTGACTGGGTCCTCTGCAATGCTCCAAAGAGTGGTCGACCAATCACCGTTACTACTCCTGCAAATGAAATGTTAGTTGAAATGCAAAGAAAACGACGGGATGTTGATAACATGATTCAAGAGATGCATGCCATGAAACAATGAAAATAAAGAACTTTGTGCCAAAATGTGCCTGAGAGTAAAAACTAGACTACATGAGGTGTGGAGGCTGAAGGCAAACAATTTGTATGTGATCCTTAATAAAACTATATTGTATTAGATTATACTTTTTATTTGCACTTTCATACCGATTGTATACCTACTTTCACCCCCTGTTATATTAATAATTTGACAACATCTGTTGATATTGACAGCGTGGTTCAATACGCATATGATACAACTCTCACCTTCAGTGCTAAAATTGTAGATGAATTAGAATTGAAATGTTGAGCAGGAAGCTCAACAGTTCCTTAATATTATGAATTTACAAGTTAACTCTAAAAAGACTAGGAGTGTGCAAGATTGATTTTTTTAATTCAAAATGAGAACGGGGTGTTGTTTAATACAAATTATCAGGATAGAAAAAGACGAGAGCTGTTTATGAAAAAGCAGGAAACGAGAATTTATTAAATACATTTTATCGAGATCGAGGAATAACAAGAACAGCATTTTACAGCGACAAGAATGAACCAAAATTCTAATCTTGAGTTGAGATCAAGAAATATACAACAGCTTTTTATTTAATTTAAAGAAATATAATGTATATGGGGAGTAATTATTAATAAGTTAACCTTTTTCCAATTTGCTATTGCTACCAAGTTTATGAAAGATATTACAAATATAATGTACCTCATAGATGGTACGTTAACAGTTGACTATTAATTAATAAACCTTTACCCTACATATTCAACATATTAATTTTTATAAGCATTATTTATTTTAGTAAAACCCAAGGTTATATAAAACTCAATCTTTACTATGTTAAGTTATTTCTCTACAGTGTCAAGGTAATTTAAATAAGATATTGTGATATCCTAATCACTTCCCTGTTGAGTTGTTTGGAAAACTTCTGTTTTATCTTCTTTTCATTATAATTTAACATTTTAAGTTTTATAAAAAGACTAAAAATAAAACTCAAGAATTTAAAAATGTATCAAGAAATTTATGGCTGAATCGAGAAAAGTACAACCAAGAAATGAATTTTATTCTTGGCATCGAGATCGAAATATTATTGTGTTATTTCTTGTTACCATTCGAGAGTTTCGAGATCTTGCGCACCCCTAAAAAATACCAACATTTGCACTTTGGTCCGAGTGCAAAAGCTACAACCGCAGTTGCTAACATCTTTAAGGATGAAGAGAAATTACAAGAGGTCAGATCGGTTAAGTTTTTAGTTCTAAATATAGACAGAGGACTAACATGGTCAGATAACATTGATCTAATTTATGGAAAAATAGCTTCTGGTATTTTTGTTCATTGAAACTTAGCCAAACATGGCTGAAGCAAGCAAATCCTGAAAAACGTTTACTATGGCTTTTTCCCATCTAAATTATAGGAAATTCGGGTAAACAACAAATCTAATAACTATTTGTAATGCGGAAAAGAGCCATACGTGTAATTTCAAATTAGAGCAATAGCCAATCATGCAGGGATGTTAAAGCGGAAAACTGCTTAACACTTCCTTGTATTTATACAATGGAGGTAATACTTTTATGTCGTTTGAAGTTTGGTAAAAGCACAAAATAGCGACTACCACACTTATTTCACCAGGAAAAGAGGTGACTAAAGATAAGTAAAACACAGAATAAACCTTCATAAAAAAAACTATCTGCTCAAGCTGGAAAAGCTCTATTCAACAGGCTTCCAAAGTCTATTAAGAAAATTTAAAATTATTTAAGAAATAATGAACTTAGGGATCTTTGCTACTTTTCTTTTAGATTGCCACAAACTACCGGGTTTTTGTCAATTACGCTGCCTTGATTTTCTTTGTCTCATTGCCAAGCTTACTAACTATTTAAATTAGCAAAGTTTTCCCCTTTATACCCAGGCGGACGTAATAGTCCGGTCCCCATCAAAAAAATTTTTTTTAATGTCTAGAAACGACTAAATCCTAATCCTGCTTCTATTTTCAGGGGATTTAGCTCTCGATAGCAGGCAATAGAGTCGGAACAGTTTGGAAGAAATTGGAACCATTTGGCACTTTGTCTGCCATCTTTGCTTTGTGTCAGTCACAGTACGATTGCTCAACAGTAAACAACTTCTGTACGTTAAGTTTTTAACCATTTTACTGATTGACAAATAGTTTTGTGCATGGATACTAGAATACACGGTAGGGGTCATGAGTAGGATGCGCAGTAGACTCACGCGCCAGCGACATCACTCTGAACCCTCCCTCCCGGCCCGCTGCCTGCCGCCCGTACACTTCGCCACTCAGTTGCATACACACACCTCTCTGCAACACACGTTTTGTTACTTAGTGACTAATTAGTGCGTTAGTGTTGGAAAACCGATGAAGGGGGTGTGTACAGTAGTAATACAGTTTTTAAAGTGCGTCTTTAGTATATTTTATAGTGTATTCGGGTGAAAACAATGGTTTGTTGTGTAATTGCAGGCTGTTCTAACCACACTAGAAATCAAAATAAACATTCATTTAAATTTCACAGTTTCCCGAAAGATAATGAAACTAGACAAAAGTGGGTACATGCTTGTAGACGTGCTGATTCCTTTTTGACACTGCTCGAATTTGCTCATTTTGAAAGTTCGGCATATGCTAGAGATTTAAAGAGTGAACTACTTAACTTACCACCTAAACAAGTTTTAAAACAAGATGCAGTTCCAACTTTAAACCTACCTGCCTCTAGCGTAGTTTTAAAAGATAAAAGTTCACCAAGCAATGAAAAAAGAACAATTCGAGCGCAAAAAAGAAGTAGAAGATATTTTACAAGGAACCAGCAATGACTTATTTTTTAGCAAAGAACTCGTCAGCGAAGAAAATAATATGCCCTATTCAGACAACGTGAAGCATTGTGAATGTGATATTGACAGTTTAAATTCAAAATTAGAAACTATGAGTATAGAGATTAAAGAACTTCGTGAACAAAATATACAATTACAAGACCGCCTATCTCAGACAAACGCAAAGTTATTAAGATTACAACAGCTAAGAAATGTGGTTAGACATTTCACCGACCATAGAATATTACCTATTCATACGAGTTCAGTTAACATAAATATTTTGGAATAGCGGCATGGCTAGATCAAAGAAGAGAAGATTATGGCTCTTAAATAGATCTTTTAAAATTTGTGTACACGGGAATTCATCAAACTCTAGTGATTATTACGCAAAACTTAAGAGTAACGGCATGGTTAGGGCACTTTTAATATTAATAAATGTATATACCGATATAAAATCATACTGGCCTGCAAAATTATACTTTCGTCCCTAAGTATTAAAAATATCTAACGAAATTAAAGGCTGCAGGTTACTCGTTTTAGCGTTCGAATAGCGAATGACATTGTGGACTGTGGAGTATGTATACAGTGCGGCGAGGCGGAGGGTTCAGGGTGACGTCACGTCTCCGAGCCGGACAGCGGAGACCTGCGCGTGACTCCTACCGTGAATTCTAGTATCCGTGGTTTTGTGTATAGCTTTGTGAACACTAGTGTTGTAATTATGTTTTCTAAATATGCTCCAAAACTAAACATGTCACATTGATGATGTAACAAAAAATTAACATAAATGTTAATACTGTAACAATCTTAATTTGTCATTAAGAATTCCATATTTGTATCTGTAAATAAATACAGCAATACTTTACTATCCATGTAATTAATAAATGCAGTTTTTTAAAGTATGTACAGTACATATATACTTTTATTTATTTCTCCTGTTTAAACCCGGTTTTAAAAAAATACCTTGATAATCCGGCATATTTGATCATCCGGCACAGACAAATCCCTGAACGTGCCGGATTATCAAGGTATTACTGTAAATTCACTAAGCTACTTAGTCACTGAACATTAGTTTACCAATAGAGTTTATTCAAAGAACACAAACAAATTGTAGAAGAAAAATATAATTTTGTATATTTAAAATCTGAATAAGCGTTCATTAGTCTAGTTACTGTATTTGAAAAATTAATTAATTTCCTCTATTCTTTGGCATGGCTCTTAATATTTAAAAAGCATTTGCTATACCTAATTATTGAAATCACATTTTTTTATAGATTAGATTAGATTAATTTGTAGTCGATACAAATATATACAGAATACAAACTCCTGTATTCTGTACTCCTTACATATCAACCTTTGGTTTATTGTGCCCAAAAACCTAGTGGTTATTTTTTATAGTAACCTACTGATTTTAAATTCTGAAGTACATATATTACTTCTAAATCAGACCGAGTCTCTCTCTGATTTAAGACTTGGTCTAGGCCCACCTATGTCTTAAATCCGGTGCTGATTTTACTTACCAGTTCAAATCATACAAGTGGATACAAAAAATACCACATTTACTACAGCTTAAAAAATTATATTTTTACAGCTACAAATTAAGGGTTAAATCTGTTAGTAAAACTACCTGCAATTGTAAGTAACTATCCACACCACCCAATGGTGACCACCTAGATATTGTCTGGTTGCCGAGTTCTTTAGGAGATGGTGGTGAGGAAGAAGGTGTTTCTAAATCATCAGGTGACAGTATATTACAATTAGAACTTTGAGAGCATGAACGTATTCTAATAAATTCATCTCTGTTGAGAGATTTTAGACATCTGTAGCACCAGTATGTACTAACCCCTAACAGGATTAAAACTCCGGATAATCTGACTGAAAAAAGAACAAAAAAAAAAAGATTATTAGGACAGAGCAATTTTCAAGATCTATTTTTACAACCACTTAGCTCTCTGAATATATACAAATTACTCGGTTTGTTCTATAGAAGAAGTAGACAATTTCTCAATGAACAAAATTCATATAATTTATTACTCTTTGTAATACATGTGCTTTTTGGAAGAGGAACATCAAGCGAAGGTGTGACATCGCCGCAGAACGAAAAAGAGGACTGCAGAAAGATATTGAATAGATTGAACGTTTTTTCAGGGCATAAACTAAACTTTTGTCTATACCCTGTTATCGACAAGGTTATGGAAAAATAGTCCAAAAAGAAAATTCCACAGTTTGCAACCCATACGTATAAGAGAGTAAGTCAGAACTTAAATCAATTTTTGATTGGCTTCGCCATTTCTTGACGAACTATATCTATATGCACTTACATTAACATGCTTACATACCGGTAGTTTAGCTTTGTCGAGAAATGGCGGCACTTCCTCATTCTGCGACACTCTCTTATGCACACTCTGCCCTCGAGGGCTCTTAAGTTTGCCCATTAAAATTTATAGTGTGAATTGCTATTGATGTTGCACAGTTTGCTCAGAAAAAATCTCAAAACTCATTATTTGAGACAGCATCCGGGTGCTCAATTAAGTACAAATCTACCATCAGTGGAGATATTATAAATTTTTATTTAAGAACTGGTCCTGAAACGGATTGGAAAGTTCCAACAAATTATTGATTTTTTGAAAGGTCAATGATGTCACAAAGCAAGTGACCTGCAAGCTGAACCAGAGCTGAACTAGTGACCAGTCTGAACCGGATGTAACAGGCTCAAAGCCAACTACTTTATACGTGAAAAGCAATTAAAAAATTTACAGGGTGGGTAAAAAGTATGAAAACAGTATAATATTTTGAAAACACAGTAGAGTCCCGCTATTCCCAACTAATTTTGACCGAACACTGTTCAATAGGCGGATTTCATTAATAATATCAACGTATTGACTTGTTAAGGCGTAAATTAAGTGCGAGGACATATGCTAGTGTCAATTCTATACAGCGCTCATCGGATCAGAGGAAAGCTAGGAGGAATTAAACACTCAAACTGAACTCATATCTTAGAGGCAGCAAATGCTATTGACCTCGCCTTAGAGTAGGTTTACACCATCCGTTTTTTCCTACCGTTGCTTTACGATTCCGTTTTCTTCTAAAAACAGAAGGGATAGGTTGTTTGAACTGTCCGTTTTTTCATCTTCCTTTAGTACAGCACCGTCTTGAAAAAAGATTGAGAAAAAACAAAATTCCTTCGAGATAACGAAAACGGAGAAGAAAAACAGATGAACGCAATGGGCAGGTGGCAACAACATTACTAGTGCCTAGCTGTTGGATCTAATCCTTCCTTCTTTCTGATGGACCCGGTATCCATTTCACCGGACGCTTGTTGCCGTAACTTCCTTCCCACAAAACGGATGGAAAACATAAAGGAAACAAAACCAGCTTTCATTCCAATTTGGTTTCAGGCGTTTCAAATCAAGCTTAGGCTATATGTATGTCTCTATTTAACTTATTTGCATAACAATAAATATGTTTTTTCACAAAAGTCTTTTTGGTTTCTCCTGTTTTTATGTTAAAAAAATCGGTATTTTACTGAACTCCGTTCGGAATAGGCAGATTTTGGGAATAGCGGTACTCTACTGTAAAGGAAATATGAGAAAAAATTCAACTGTGGTACCACCTCTGTAATAAACTTATATCTTACGAGTTTAAAAATTTGGTTTGCCATCCCAAAAGTACATTTTTTAACAAGAGATAGTCATGCAATACATGATTTCAATGTGAATTTTCTAGAGAAAATCAATAGTGAAAACTGCACAATGATATAGCAAACTGTTAGACTTCGCACCACTACTAAGTCTAATTTTGTCGGGATTGTGTGTTATTAGCATATTTCCACTCTTATATGTAGAACAGTTTTACAACCTTGTAAATTTAAAGCTACTGTTGTTGAAGCAATTTCATGTACAGTAGAACTTGGATAATTCTAATGTTTTTAATTTTAAATTGTTGTTAATTAGTTTAGGGTCGGTCCCTTGAACTTTATATGATATCAATATAAAAAAATATGGATAATTCGAAGTCAACTTCTTTAATTTAGTTTTTTTTACCAACACTAAAAATAAAATCTTGTGCTGTGAAAGGGTCACTGAATAAATAGGTCACTGTTCTGTGATAGGGGGAGGACATAGCCTAGCTGCTATTGTTTGTACACGCATTGTAATTCTAGGCGTGCTACCGCCTTCCGAGATTTCTTTAGGTAGTTTGTTGATCGATGATCTGCTCAGTCTCAGTCTGTTGTTAGAGTAGTGTGCTTCTGGTTGTCAGTCATTTGAAAGTGATTGTTTGTACGAGTGGTCACAATGTGCTAGGGAATAATAAGGAGAAAATATTAAGCAGTGAAAATATTAAGAAAATATTGAGTGGGAAATGGAAAGGACCAAAAAAGTCAAGAGAACCAGATAACCCTGAAATGGATGAATGTGTGCTTAAGTGGTTTAAGCAAGCTTGGGACAAAAACAATACATTATCTCGGCCCCTTGTTCGAACAAAGGCAGAAGAGTTTGCTGTAGGTTTGGAGAAAAGTGGTTTCAAGCCGAGTACTAGTTGATTGGATGGATTTAAGGAAAGAAACAACATTACCTTTAAGTCTGTGTGCGGTGAAAGTGCGAGTGTAAATCAAGGCGCTGCAAATGTGTGGAAACAGGAAGTTATAAAAATGATTGAAGAAACCCCAGCAAAAGAAATTTGTACGACAAAACAGGTGTTTGTTTTTTAAATGTATCCCGGACAAAACATTAAATTTTAAAGGAGAATGCTGCAGTGAGGGGAAAAACAGTAAGGAAAGATTAACTTTATTGGTCCAAGCCAATATGAATGGCACTGAAAAGTTGCTTTTACTGATGAAATGCAAATCTGCTAATCCTAGATGTTGTAAAAACATAAAGTCTAAACCACTCATCATAAGTATTAACTAGTGTCTAAAATATAAACTTCTCTCACCTGT
>JAGFPH010000844.1:318791-329694 GCA_018207615.1 Philaenus spumarius
GAGTTTTGTTTTTACAAAGTAAGATATTAATATATAAAATCCTATCCCAAGAGTTTAATGAGTTTTGTTTTTACAAAGTAAGATATTAATATATAAAATCCTATCCCAAGAGTTTAATGAGTTTTGTTTTTGCAAAGCAAGATATTAAAATACAAAATCCTATCCCAAGAGTTTATGTTTTTACAAAACAAGATATTAAAATACAAAATCTTATTCCAAGAGTTTAATGAGTTTGTTTAATGAGTTTTGTTTTTACAAAGCAAGATTTTAAATTTAAATTAATATCTCAAAAGTTTAGTGAGTTTTTTTACAAATCAAGATTTTACCATATATTATCCTATCCCAAGAGTTTAATGAGTTTTTTTACAAGAAGCAAGATGTTAACACATAAAATCCTATCGCAAGAGTTTAATGAGTTTTTATTTTACAAAGCAAGATTTTTCACATATAAAACCTTATCACAAGAATTAAATCTCTATGTAGGCCTATACGAAAAATACAAATGCCATCCACTAAAATGAAATTTTCAGTACCTCACTTTAAATTGATAGAAAATCTTGGAGACGTTAACATTTTGCGATCGGATAGAGTATGTATAAGTTGTTTTTATCGGTCGGGTGGCCAGTTGTGGTACTGGCCAAGATAGAACACCGTTGAACGCTCGGAAGACCAGGAGCACTGGCCAAGAAACATATGTTGCATTTTAACAATATCATTTTTTTTTTTTTGTTGTGACAAAAGACTAAATAGCAAGTGGCACCTGCCCTATCAACTGCCGGGTTTCTAAACTTGGAAAAGAAAGGAAAAAAACAGTTTTCTTTTTTAAAACATGTTCAAACAATTCCAGACTCCATATCGGTGAATGTTTTGAAAAATATTACAGTGTAGACAAATTTAAAATAAAAAGGTGACAAGGTGTTTGCTTACGTTGTAAATATATGTGATTTTTGTATAATTATTTAATTAGGCGTAATTTTCACTTTTAACTTTAAACATATGATTTTGTTTAGTTCAGTATGTTATTTGTTTGTGTATTAATAATTGTTAAAATGGAATGGGTAATGTTTTTTTAAATTTAAATACCCTCTGTAAAAATCTCAGTCGGTGCTACAAATAATTCCGACCTAGTGGGAAGAAGCTGCTATGATGGCTGCCGAGCTGACACGGAGAGGGGAGCAGCCCCCTCCGTACTGGTACGTACGTGGTACTGGCCACGTGAGCGGAATAGACAACTCATGTCGAAACAATTCCGCACTGTCCACGGCAAGGACGTGGCCAACTGAGCACAAAAGGTTAAAAAAATTCATTTCTGTAATATTCCTTTCATAATGTAGGTAACATCGAAGAAATGAATTTCTATTATACATATAAACAAACACATATAACTGTACAAAGATCAAACAAATATTTGGTGTACCAATCCGTACTTTGCACCAATGGTAAGTGCTCGGTTTGCGGATATTGTACGTGACCTTAATGCATTGGGCTGTAATGTATAAGTTTAATACGTTGCATCGATAATTTATGATTTCTTAGAAACCTCCACTCCACAGAAACCTACATTAAAAAACAGTTACCTTTCACCTAGGTAAAAGCCATATACACTCAGATTTCAACAACATAAAATTAAAAACACTCCAAATTTGCAAAAAAAGGAGGTCTAATGAATTCTGTCAAAGAGTTTGATATACATACATTATAAATATTGTAAAAATATATTTATATATTATTATATTATGATTGTAAAGAAATAATAATAAAGAGCAAAATATAATATAGCAGCAATGTAAACTTTTAGATCATTTTTAATTAAAGTTAGGTTTTATTTATTTACTTTATTTTTAGATTGACATTGTAGGTTAGCCTAAGCACATAATATACTGTATTTTAGCCTAAGCATCAATATAATTTCATCCCAGTAACAATCGCAGTACAAAAGTCTAGGTTTAGCATATATTCGTGTTTTTATTATGGACTGCCTTTTTGAACTGGTTATTTATATTCATTAAATAAGTTACCTTATATTTTTGTTTTGCTCAGTCCTTTTCAAACCAATATAATGCAATATTAACTTCGACGGTTTAATGCGCTTCGTGTTTTAGTAATAAACATGTATACCATACTTATAAATAACAATCATACACAACAATTATATTTTGAAAATTACGCGAGATTTTGTTGTAGGCTACACTCGTATGTCCACAATCATGTCTTACTTGATATGTGTTACATATAATGTAACTAATGCTATTTATAAGTGTGGTGTAAATGTGTAGTATTATTAAAAAACAACACACTTTAATCAAAATAGAAGTTAATACATTATTATACTGGTTTGAAAATGCTTCAATAATAGGTGAAACATTATGTAACCAAAAGAAGAAAAAATAAAACAAAAAGGACTTGAGAGCAAAATAAAAATATACAATAACTTATTTAATAATATTCACTTGCATAACATATATACCTGCTTGCAAATGGTAACAATGTGTATAGGTTGGTAGCATTGCGTACAATTGCAATAATTGTGTCAGCTGCTGTGATGTTTCCAGGGAGTAGAATACTGCATTTTCATCAAAATACCCCAAAAATTTGATCCCATTGAGACGGATTAAAGAGGGCTGCACCGCTCAAAATCACAATTTTTTTAAAATTTTACACAAAAAATATTCTAGTCCTTAAGACAAGATAGTACCAAGCAAGTACCGTTAACTTCAAAAGAGTAAGTAGGCTACAGCGAGCCAAAATGAACACGCAACCCAAAGAACAATGGGAAATTAAAATTATTAAAAAAGTGGTTTTCAAAACACTGTATTGTAAAAAAATAAGCACTTAATAAAAAAGTTTAATAAAGTTTTTTGAAAAAAGTTATAAATAAAAAGTTATTCGCTGAATAAAAAATTAATAAAAAGTTAGTGTTGTAATTTTTAAAGAAATTAAAAAATCAAAGTTTAATAAATGAAGTAAAATTCTTCCATGTTATGTAAAAACTAATAAGAGATAGATAGGGCTAATAATAATGATAAAAAAAAGGGAGATTATCAATTTTATAAAAAATGAGAAAACCAAAAGGGTCATAACTTCTATAAAAACGAACGGATTTAAAAGCAGAAAACGACAAAGTGCGCCTAAAGGCTTAATGAACAAACATCAATAGTGAACAATACTAAAAAACTTAGTAATCAGAAAATCGGCCGAGAGTGAACGCTAAAAAATGTGAAACGTCGTATAAGACGAACGCGAGCGAGCACGACTACAAATCAAGTTTGTACGAAGTCAGAGAGACAAAGAGAACCCAATACTGCCATCCAGAAGAAGATTTGAACACCAGATCCAGAGATACAGGATTTTGGGAAAAACAGGTCACAAAGTCACAGACCAAAGAAAACAGGCAAAAAAGGAGAAAGTTGTCTTGTTAGAAATTTAAGGTAGAACCAAGAACCAATCAGCGTCGGCTATGCAATTGAGCCCACTAAATATCAAAATTTAATAATTAAAAAACAGAAAAAATTAATCAATTTCAAGATATAAAATAATAAATCGGTAAAGAAAATAAACAGGAACACCATAAAAATAATATAAAAATTCTACGCCTACTATAGCCCAAGCCATAGGGCTAAAACAAAAGGGAAAGTAGGGTAAATTAATTTGACGAACAGGCTAGCTTGTGATACCCCGAGAAGAGAGAGGGTTGAAAGTCTAGCTTCTCTTCGTTAGTCTTAGAAGAAACTCCGGGAAAGTAACCACGCTTCTCGTTATATCAAATTAAATAATTTTTAGTGAAGTCTTAGAAATTTTTTAAAGTTTTCACTGTAGCAAAGTTAATGGTTGTTATACTTCGCCACATACTGTGATATTTGTGGCTAGGTCGGTGTTACAAGGACCATCCATAGGAGAAATCCAGACGATATCCAGGATATCTAGAGGAACGCCAAACGACGCATACGTAAGGTAGTGTCGCTGTCACTTATATGAAGTAACAAAAATGTCAGCATTGACAGATAAAAATTATTAAACTTGAGGGAAATTGAAACCTTTAAATATTTTAAATTCACTTCAGACCAATCTATCTCTTACAACATTTATCACGTAAATCAAATTAAATTCAAATATAAAAAATAATAAATTCTATTAAGCTAATGAATAGACTACTTATTGATAATAAATTCACTGGAAATATTTATGTTCAGGATGTATGTATATGTTTAGATTTTAATACTAAAAAGAATAGTAAATTTTAAATTTATTTGAACTAAAACATCTTTTATTTGTCGAATATTCCTGAACTGTCCCAAAGCGATTTCATATATGTTAACTTTAAGAAAAAGTGAATACTCAATATAGGAAAGGTAACCGTTCTCCGAAAGGCACGACTTCCGAGAAGAGGGTAGTCTCTACATCACAACAAAAATTTATTTAAATTCCTTAGCACAGGTCTTAAGGGTTATTACTGTAGGCCGAACAATAGGCACAGTAATTATCCTTGTAAAGGCATATCCAACTCAGCTTCCATCAGATTGAGCTAGGCTGGTGATAAAAAAGTAAATTCAAGTAAAGTTGGGAACTTGGGTTGGGTAGGTCGTTGCAAGTGGCGTCCCAACGTGGGGCAAGAAGGTAGTTGCAAGATCTACGGGAACTTGGGTTGGGTAGGTCGTTGCACCATGTACCTTCATAAGTTTTCTATCAGCAAAGTAACTTTAAACCAAAGCCACATCAAAAGTTGATTAGGCCTGCTGAAAATTATTTTAATGATACAGTAGAACCTACCAAATCTGAACCTCAAAATTCAAAATCCCAGGAAATCTGAACATGTTTCCAAATTTGTTTGACTAATTAAAGTTTAAAAAAACTTATTTAGCCTATTATGTAAATAAAACAGTTACAAACTCTAGGATATAACCTTATTCTACATAAGTTATCAAAAAATTTGTAACAAAAATATTTCACTTGAAATTGGTTATCTTCAACTGATGCAACAACGTAAACCTTCAAGAGGAGGCAATTGTGCGCCAAAGTCACATTTAAACATAACATCATTTGGCGTGGCAGCTGCGTGTTGCTCGACATAGCGCACTGCGACGTCCAGAGCAGTGACAGCGTCAGAATAAGTCACAACGTTGTTGAAGCTTCTTCTACCTCACTGTCACTCCCCCGCTACATTGCCGTCATATTTACCTTGGACCAGATTCATTAAGTCGTGTTCGCTATATTCTTTATTGACATCTTCTTCTGCAGCCCACTCTTCTAGACAATTTTCTCCAGCATTCTCACATCCTGGTAATTGTTGAACAAGCTGAAGGAGCTCAGTTTCATCATCTTGTTTGTTATATATAGGGGTTTTTATTAACTAGAGGCTAGGCCAAATCGTCTTCCAAGGTCTTTGCAGTAAATTGAAACTTCAATGTTCCACGATTCTGCAACCCAGCAAATAACACCTTTTATTGTTACCTTCTTCAGCTTTTCAAGGATCAGAAAGAGAGCCTTCTTCTTCAATTAGATATCACAGAAGCATTTTTCGGTAGCTTAATTTCACATTTTGGAGCACTTCCTGATCCATCGGCTAAAGCAATGGTGCTACATTAGGAAGCAGAAAAACTTGTCTTTTATGTCTCCGCACAGCAACCACATGTCTGAAGTGTGGGAAGGAGCATTGTCTATCAAAAGAAAGTAAAGCTCGAGCTGGCAATCCGTTTTCTTTATTAAATCTTGTTACCGAAGGAACAAATTCATTGTCAAACCACTCCTTAAAAAGAGAACTAGTCATCCATGCCGTGTTCTGATTCCTGCCATAAACAGGGACAGAGTTCATATTAAAATTTTTAAGGGCTCGTGATTTGGCAGCTTTACCAGTCACCATCAATCGAAGCTTGTTTGATCCCGCTTCGTTGCTGCAGGCCAAAACTGCGATACGCTGCTTGATAATTTCAAAACTCAGTGCAGAAGACGCCTCATGAGAAACAAGGTTTTTAGTGGAACACATACCAAATAAAGACTGTCCTTCCCCACTGTACAATCGTATACCGTAAGGAGCACTGGTTATTATGAAAAGTATTGCATATTTTTCGGCTAATCCGAACAAATTCAAATCTGAACAACCTGCAGCCCCAATAAGTTCACATACTTGTGAGGAAAGATATGTTCCATTTCAATAGGCCCTTAAACTGGCAGACAACACATTTGTAACGCGTGGTTGTATCGAATATTTGACCCACTAAACATCATCCAATCTCCAAAAAACAAACCATTGGAAAGGTAATGTTTCAAACTTTAATTTTTGTATTTACAAATTTTTTCTAAAATGTATATTTACATACGTAATCATTGTTTTAGTTTACGTGTTGTCAGAACAACTGTGACGTAACACGCCTATACAGGCGTAATTACAGTTTCTTTGTCCCTCCCTACAGGTCGTTCATTTTATTTTCTTAGTTATATTTATATACAGATGGATTTATCACAGTCTCCCCATTCTAAAACTGCCATCCAATCAGAAATCGGTCTAACCATTCCCAAGAAATGGGGCGTTTTCTAGACGCTTGCAATTAGTTGGTTTCCAACCAATAAAAGTCTTATTTACACGTCAAAATTGGGAGTGTTCGTTCTATTTATAGATATTTTTTTATATGTTTGTAAAGAGGGAGAATCAAGGTTTTATTTGGTGTAAACAGAATAAGGTTTCGTAGGATAGTTTTGTCTCTAGAACCGTGAGAAACAAGCCATAATTTCATTCCCAAGAGCGGCATAGAAAATTTGAATATAACGGATTCTAACGTCTTTTGGCCCGATGCCAAGCATGGCGAGTAATAAGCGACCGCTTCTGTATTCACAGCATGGGTGCGATTTACCTCACTTTTGAAATTCAAATAATTCTTAATCTAACACTTTTACGAAAAGATAATTTACAAGTACACAGTTCAATTCTTTGATTTATTCTCTACATTTTGTTATAATAATATTTCATTTTTGGTCAAAGCATATATTCCTAAATTACGTTTCAAACTTGGCATATTTTGTTAGCAGCCTTGTAGTATCTGAGGGTCCAGCTCCAGCATCAGCTTATCCAGAGGCACCACGGAAAAATTTACTTGATGCTTTAGCCTCCTGTTGGTCTTGTTTTAAAATATCAGTCTTTCTTTTTCTATAAAAATTACCCAAAGGCTTATTTTTGTTGACATGTTAATAATTAGTGGAACTTACAGTAATGGGTCTATTTCTCATATCAGTCAATCGATTATGCTGATAATGTGGTTACTAAAAGTTTGATGACTGATTTGAGGAGGTTATATGGAATTGTGTTGTGACAGGTGGGGGTGAATTACTCCTCTACACCAACCCTACCACTCAGGGCAGCGGAATGGTGCACTCCACTCCACTGCCCTGTACTCCGCTTTCAGAAACTATGTAGCTATTTTTAAATACAGACTCGCTGCGCTCCACTTCCGGTGGGATTGGAGACCGGCCGGCTCGGATTCTCGGAAGTATACGCATACGCCACGCCCCTCCACCCCCAACACTTTTAGTTCCAGCCGCCTCGTGCACTTTTGTTGTTATAATATATCGAATCTTTCACAAAAGAATAATTTTCTAATATTCTCCTTATTTTCCAATTACAAGTACCTCAATTTTTTTCGATCGCCATGGCGCCCCGGTGCCAAGATCCGCCCCTGTCTCTATGACGCCATGGTTTTAATGGTAAGGTTTATTAGACCCATCATTTGAAAACCAATTAAATTATCTGTAAGTTTTGTTCAAACCATTTCTTTCCATGACAGAAGGGTAAAAAGTTATAGGCTAATTTGTTGAAGTTATTTTTTATTTGTTGCAGTGATAGTTTTCTGTATATATTTAAGTATTACGCCTAAACTAAGCTATCTACGTAAAAAGTGAATATAACATAATTTCTTTCTAATATTGTTAAGAGTAAAATGAAAAAAGATCACCTTGGTAACATAATTAGTGTTCGAGCTGTAAGCATTTAACTAGAGTACTGCTCTTGTAAGGTTGCAGAGAGGGTGGGGGGAAAGCAAGAGAGGTGGAGGTCGGGTGTAGCATGCTCGAACAGATGTTACTAACTTATATATGTTTATTGTATTCGGGTTGGTGAGCAGTTAAGTATAACAAAAATTTAAATATTATTACAGTTATTTAAAATATTCTGCTATTTATATTTAATTGATCGTTTCAGCAGGCCTAAAGTAGCCTGTCTGAACAACAATCGGTGCAAATTTACTATTCGATCCTAGGCTAGCCTACGGCAACAGAAATGCAAGAATAATTAAAAAAAAAATAGCCTAAAGGTTCTAACCTATAGTATTTAGTGACAGTATGTTTACCTGTATTCAACATTAAACAGTTGGCCTAGAATGTAAAACAACTTTGTTGTCTGCAAAAACATCAGCCTAGGGTCAAGTAGTAAATTTACGTCTAATGATCAAACGAAAATAGTTCATATTCGTTTGTATGAAATCAGTTAAGAAGTGGGGGGAAATAGTATACAATTACCTATTTGACTATTTTTTGTGAAATAGTCAATAAGAAATACAGAAACGTTTATTAGTTAAATTAAAATGTTTAGTTTTAAAATATATAGAGTTAATTTAAAAATGTAACAATTTAAACATTACTTAAGTTATAGTATGGTTCGTATGTAGGTCTATAGGTTTTTGTAGTATTTGCAGTAAGTTGTTACAAAGAGAGTTGTAAATATCATTGTATACACAGTAAACACTGGATATAAGGAATCCCATGGGACCAGAATTTTGTTTCCTTATATCCAGGTTTTCCTTGAATCCAGGTTTCCTTATATTCAGGTTTTATCAGTAAAAAATTCTTTATATTGAGGTAGGTAAATAACGAATTTTTAAAATTTAATTGGAAAAATGTATATTTGAAATATGTATACATAACGGTATTTGAATGTAATTTGAAAAACTCACAAATTTGTACTGCTGAAATAATCAGTCACTTTCGCTTGTTTTACGCTATCAGTTTCTACTCTTTTAATGTGTTTCTCAAGCTCCCAAATATGATCAAACGATGATGGATCACTGACGTTACACTCGAAAAACTTCAGTGCAGTGGCCAATCCTGCAAGTGCTTCCTTCCTCGTAGGCACTGAAGTGTCTTCTGCAGGATCTTCTTCATCCGAATCCTCGATCGTAGTCTGGGTGCACTCAGTGATGATCTCTTCATTCGTTCTCGTGCCCGTTCTCATGACATCGCAATCAATGTCAACGTAATGTTGGCTCCAAAAATAAAATGTTTATTCCTCTCCAGAAGACGATGGTAGGGATGCCATCACCTGCACCCATTCGACTTCTAGGCTGGGGGGTTCTGGATCTACGACCACGGAGCTGGATTCATCAAAGACTACAAAACCTGATTTTCGGAAGCAATTTGATATGGTCGTTTTGGAGACGGAAAATCATTCTTTCTTAGCAAATTTCATTGCCTGCAAAAGATTAATTTCAGGGGACTGGGCCATTTCAATTGCATTAATGACATGACTAACCACTGTATGACACATCATGTCTCTTCTTAAAACCTTCCAGCCATCCATTGCTTCCAACGAAGTTTTTGATGTTCAGCTGTGAAGCAAATTTATGCCCTTTAGCTCTGATTAACGCTCCATTTACTGGAATGTTTTGTCTTCTACACTGCTTGATCCAGTCCACGAGGCACTTTTCGATTTAAGGGAATTCCGCAGGTCAGGCACGTTTGACTTTTCCATGTCCTTCGCGACACTCAGTTTCAATTGACTCCTTATCTTTTAAAATTCGATACAAAATCGACTGCGGAATTTCGTACTTCCCGCACACATCTTCCAGCGGAATTCCACTTTCGATTTCATTTATGACCGCAAGTTTCTGGCTTTAGGAAAGGAACTTTCGCTTCGGCATGTCGTTTACGAGAACACGTTTCGAATGAATTGTTTTAGGTTAGGAAAACAAATAAACAATGCATGATTCATGAAGGGGAAGGGGCGAACTTTCTTACACAGAGGCAAAGTCCAGCCAGCCGAGATTCCTTACATAGAGGTAACGAAATTCCTTACAAAGAGGTTTTTGAGCCCCAATCGGGTGGGACAGGGAATTTTATTCCTTACATAGAGGATTTCCTTTATCCAGGTTTTACTGTATTATAAATTGTAAGTATTATTGTGTATATTATATATAGGGTGGGTGAAAAGTTTGAGAATGCCTAGGCTGATATCTTTGCAGATAACGACATTGTTTTACATTCTACTGTTAAATACAGGTAAACATACTGTGACTAAATACTATATAGGTTAGAACCTTTAGGCTATTTTTTTTTTTTAATTAATCTTGCATTTCTGTTGACATAGGTTAGCCTAGGGTCGAGTAGTAAATTTGCGCCCATCTACCTTTAAATTTTCTTTATATAGGTATATGAAATATTAAGCTGTTCTTAAACTTTTCAGGTATCATGTGTATTTATTTAGAAGTTTCATTAAGTTTGTGTTGTTCATGTTTTTTAGGTTTATAATTTAAAAGTGCAGTTGTAATTAGAAAGTATAATGTACATAGAAGTTTTGAATAATAATGAAGTTTTTATGTAATTGTTTTATAATTGTTTTTTGGAAGTAGCAACACAAAAGTATCAATACAAAAGTATTTTATGGGTGTAACTTTACTATTCGACTCTAGCCTAATATTTTTGCAGACAATGACGTTTTACATTCTACAGTTAATTGTTGAATACAGGTAAACATACTGTGATTAAATAGGTTAGGTTAGAACCTTTTAGGTATATTTTTTATTATTATTTTTGCATTTCTGTTGCCATAGGCTAGCCTAGAGTCGAATAGTAAAGTTGCGACAAATTTCAGGCTATTTAATTTTTGAAGTGATAACTTCTATTGGCCCGTTGGGCACTTTCGACT
>JAGFPH010000844.1:330094-366722 GCA_018207615.1 Philaenus spumarius
TGAACAAATAGGCCTACAGTTTTATAATCCTTATAATTGTACACATTAAAGTTTTTAAACTTTGGATGATACGTTTCATTTCTTGGTAGTGATGATTCCTGTATGCAGACTATTTTTGCTTTAGTCTCAGCCATATATTTTTTGAGTTCTTCTGTCTTGTTTTTTATCGATCTTGCGTTCCAGTGTAATACTGTTATAACTTTCTCTGTGGTAATTGTACACATTACCAAAAGCAACACCGAAACCGATAACCTGGATTCCCTTCGAGATGAAGCTTTGACAATGATCGACGAGAACTACAAAGATTATGTGAAAATTTATATAGACGGTTCGGTGGATCTGGAAAACGGCAATTCCGGCGCAGGCTTCTTCAACGAACAAACAGGCGAGTGCTACTACATACCAGGATTATCTGCGTCAAGCATGGATGCTGAGATATTGGCCATCAATGCAGCCCTAACGAGCTGCATTAGCACACCATATCAAAACATTTGCATACTCACCGACTCTAGATCGGCCCTTGAAGGCTTACAAATGAATTCACCCAGTGACTATTACTTCCGAATATCTGAAATGAAAACTATACTCCATGCTCTGAAGAAAAAAGGAAAAAATATCGTCTTCCAGTGGGTTCCATCTCATTGCAGAATAAGCGGCAATGAGCAGGCAGACAAAATAGCAAAACGTGCCACAAAAATGGGCCCCGTCATGCCACCAAAACTATCACTAAACAAATGCAAAAATATAATCTGCAAATCAATAACAGACGAATGGATACAGAGATGGAGCACCGACACTGTCGGAAGATAGTTATTCGAAATTCAAAAAGCTCCGACGCCTGCAAACTGGTACAGAGGTGTCAGTCGCCACATTGCGACCTTCATTACGAGAGCTAGAGTCGGCCATATCATTACGAACAGCTATCTGAAAAGATTCCGACTAGTCGATTCCGAAACCTGCAATAACTGTGGAATGGAGGAGGAAACGCTGAAGCATATACTACTCGAATGCTCGAACGAAAACACAGCCAGGACGGCCCTTCTAACAGCACTAAAAGGCATTCCAAACCCCATGAAAGTTATACTGCAAAAGAAAGAGTACTGGGCATTGGCAGCTGCGGTTTACCACGGACACCGAGTCGTCGGCATTACCTGAAGCCGGAAGCTTGAAAGAAGAAGTAAGTATAATTGTACACATTTACCGAGTTAAAAATCCCCGTAGTCATAGAAGTTATCACTTCCAACGTGTGGTCTTAAGCACACCCAGTTAATTTTTTTTTTTATGATGTAAAGTTGTAGTTGTTTAAAAAAAAGAAATTAATTTGTGATTGCTATTTGTATTTTAATAAATTTGAAATCTACTTACTGTAAGTTAGAATTTTAGGCTATTTTTGTTATATAGGCCTATATAAGGTTGTAATTAACTGTTCTATTTAAAAAATCTTAATTTTTGCTTAATATTTTGTAAGTTTACAATTTTGAATTGATCACAATGTTTTTTAAGTTTTATTAGAAATATGTTAAATTTGTGTGTAGTATTTGAATAAAATGTGTATTACTTTATAATATACAATTTTGGATTTATTTAATTAATTTAAAATATGAATTACATTTTGTAGTTTTTTTTAGTTTGTATTATTACCTAATTTTGATTAGGTAGTATTTGTAATAGTTTTCGTCAGTTAGTAATTATTTTATTAAATTTGAATCGCAATTTTGAAGTAGAACTACTTTATTGGTGGAAGAATGCGTAAATATACCGATATAATTCAAAATTCAAGGAAGTAAGTTGGAGCGTTATTGATGCAAGTTACACCGAGGTGAAAATGTAATCATATATTCAATTTTAAAATACAGTTAACATTAAGTACATTCATTTACTAAAGAGTTTTATAAAGTTGGATTTTGGGGTCTTTCTGTTTTGTTTTATACATATTTTATTAGGTGATATTAAAAGTAGAGGAATAGCGAGATTCATGAATATTGTTTGATGAATGACATTCCCTATGCACGTCTGTTTGCATCAGTTTACATTTCGACCCCCTGCCATACAGTGTATCTCTAATATTTCAACAGTTGTGTAAAATTGTAAATTAAACAAGTTGTGAAGTGACTTGAAGTTCAAAGTGTACCTATTATTTCATTTTATTAAGTGATTTGTTAAGCCGTAGGAATAGCGGAAACCGGCTATCATGTTTATTTAATTTTGCGATGATTTAAGGTAGGCGATGATAACCACCTAGGTTTTTCGCCTTTAAAAAAAAAAAATATTTAATTTTGCATTCACAATCCGACGTTCCATGTCTAACATAAGCTTATGTGTAATATTTTCTTAATAACTTATGAATAGAGTTTAAGTATAAAGTGTTTTATTATTTATTTATAATTAATTACAATACATTTTGTTATTAAAGTTATTTTCAGTCATTTATTTCAGACGTTTAGAAATGAATTGAACATTAAAATGACGTATTAGGACATTTGTTGCGTATACGTTGGCACCACTGCAAGGGAGTCGAATAGTAAAGTTGAACATATATTTTTGTCATAAATTATTTCTTTTATAAAGGGACTAAAATTGTCCTATTTTGTGACTGTGAAACATAAAGACTAACATTTTCTATCTTTCTATTAGAACTGGTGGTCACCCTCCTCTGCACTAGCCTACTGTAACCTACTCTCCTTCTTACAAAAGATAACAACAGGGAGGCATATTGTAAACTTACATCTAAACGGGTGTATAAAAACATGCAAGTAAATTACTATCAAATTAAAGACATTTAGGGACTAGGCCTAATCTAGAACACCAAATCTTCGAGGCAATTGCTGTTTTTAGCTTAAGTTTCCATTAGGACCTCTGGCCTTATTGCATTAAAAAACAAATAGCTGAAGTTCTAACCTACATTCTCTAGTCACTGTATGTTTACCAGCATACAATGTTCTTAGGTTGGCAGAACTACTCTATTTCCTTAAAAAGTCAGTTGTCCTAAATTAAACTTACACCCTGTTTTCAAACTACAATAATATTGCTCCACAGCTATTAATCGTATCCTAACGCTTTTTAAAATGATATAATTTAACTGTTTAAAAATTGATTGTTAGTAGCCTCTAATGTAGTGAAAGAAGAACTATTCTAAAGTTATCGTAAAATATGTGACTTACTTTACAGCATAACGTTTTCTAGCTTAATATCAAATCTATTTTGGTGTCAGCTCCTTTCTTAACTTTGTACCTATTTCAATCGTTCTAACATCTAGTTTTTGCAGTAATATAACGAACTACTAGCATCTTAGGTCAAAAAGTTCGGAGTCAGAACACAACAACAGAACTTACTCAACTAACAAATCCAAACGAAAGGTCGGGTTGACAATCGAATATTGAAACAGTGTTGCCAATCTCAACTGTAATAATCATCCAGATCCAGATCCAATTATCCGCAAATTAACAAAGTCAATAATTTAATGTAAAACCTACGCAATATATGGAATAAGCAGTAGATTTGTAATTTAAAAACTAAACTAAAGTTAATATAAAAGTGTTTACATACCATGCAGATTCAAATCACAAGAAGAAGCACTAGTAAACAAGGAAAAATGATTGGAAGCACAAATAAATTGTTATATATATATTAGTCCAATTTTGAGTTCTTGTGAATTATTTCGGATCAATCGGATCACACTAAAGTTTATACACTTATTTACAGTTATTAATATTTAAAACATATACATGTTTTAGAAGGACCTAAGCTACTTCCAAATATTGGATTTCAGCATTTTTTGTTTCTCAAACTGAACGCAAACATTGTTAAAATATTTTTGTTGGCCAGTTACGATTTCCAGTTAAAAAAAATATCATTCCAGTATTCTGAAGCTGGTTTTGTTCTGTCTAATAAGCCATGTTCCTTCCACTCTTGAGTCCAAATTTGGACTGTTTATAATTAAAGCTTTATGAGCCACATATAATATCATCAGTAGGTACACAATGTATTATGTGTACATGAACAGTACGGTATGTTAAAAGTGAAATGAGGGTGAAGAGTGATTTTTATAATATACAATTGTAATTTTTGTATATTATCTAAGTGGCACCAAAATTGAACAACTTTCTTTCATTACCTTTACGACTACCCGCAAGCTTCAAAATTACCCACAGATCAGGTAATTACCCGCCAATTGTGAATTTATTGCATTGAAAGAATGTGAAAAAGGTAACCTCTTGGCGTGTAGATCCAATACTACCTTTGATTATGGACCTTCAAGGTCGTTGATTAAGGTCTATAATCAAGCTACTACTTTATAATCAACGTAGTTATTAGACCGGGATCTGAAATGGGGTTGATCTTGCATGCAATTTGGAGGGGGGTAAGGAGGTTAAAAAAAACTATTTACATATTTTTCAGGATGTGTATCTTGTTTGTAAACTATATTACTACAGAAATGTACAAAAACATTAATTCTAAAAAAAGTTTACAAAATCCCCATCTCTTGCTAAAAAAAAAACTGTTTTTTATGTAACCTTTTTTCCAAATTTTTATTTATTGGTTTTAACGCACATATTTTGCGAAACACGTAATTATACCATTTTAAAATAATATGTAAAAGGAATCTTTTAAAAATAATTTCAATCTAATTTTTTTCATGATATCTAAATATACAAATTTGAAAATTATAGTTAAAAAACAGAAATTTACATAGGCTATAGACTAAACAAATAATACACAATTTTACTATCAAAAACTTATTTATTTGTTTTTTAGTAAAACTCAACAAAGCTGACAAAAGTGTTAAATATGCTTTGAGTCTATTCCAGGCACCTTATGCACACTTTCCTCGAACACTCTAAACAAATCGGAACTCTGCACTTCTGGCATGGGTATCGTGTCTAACGTTTCAATTTTGGTGGGCAGAAAGTGCAAGTTCTTCTCTTTTCAAGAGTTTGTGCTGGTTGAAGTTCTTTGTGCATCGGCAGTTTGAGGATTCGCCGAATACAGAGAGAAAGTTCTTTAGGAATAGTCCTTTGCAATCTCGCTAACATGTGTTGTCGCACCAAAGCAGAAGCCAAGTTCTTCATAAAGTCCAACCTTGTTAATTTGGTTGTATTTCTGTATGCCTGATGAAGTACAAAGGCGTTCAATCCGGATGCTGTATCAATTATGGTAAAAAAAATTGCCATGGGCCATCTTCTTGTCCTTCGGCTTGAAGAATAGTTGGCAATTTTTTTATCAAGACTGTCAACTCCACCTTTAGTGTGATTATACAACGCTATTATCTCTGGTTTCCCAGTTTCCAAGTCATCACTAACTTCATGATGCATTGAAGACACCATAATGACTGCTTTTTTCTCTTTTGGAACAAAGGACAAGAGAGTAATGTCTTCGGTAAATCCGTAAATTGATGAATTCTCTTCACGACCTGCGCTTGGCTGGAATTCTTGGTGGATTTCAACTTTGTTTTTTTTTCATAGTGCCGACGTATGTTAGGCCTCTGTTCTTTAGTTCTTGTACTAGTTCAATTGATGAAAACCAATTGTCCCCAGTCACATTCCGGTTAGTTCCTTGAATCGGCTTTACAAGTCTCAAAACTGATTGAGTTGGTTTATTCAGCTGATGTTCTTGTTGGCTCAGATTGCCTCCGTAGCAGTTTTTCCCTGTGTAAATATATGCGTTATAAAGATAATGAGTTCGTGCGTCAGTCATTGCCATTATCTTTATTCCATACCTTGCTGGTTTTTTTGGCATATACATTCTGAATCGACAGCGACCTCTAAAGGCTACCAACATTTCATCGACGCACACGTATTCTCCCAATGAATAACATTCTTTGGAGTTTTTAATAAATTGTTCAAATAAGAATGCAATGACAGCACCAGCATCTTCTTTGGTCCTATATTTCCTGTCATGTGAGTTGTCAAACCTCAAAGCATTTAAAAGGAATAAAAATCTGTTCTTGGTCATAGTGCACCTGAAAATGTCCCTCCCGGTACCATCTGTTGCAAATAAGCTGTCCACAGATTCATTTCCCGCCTTAAAGACCGATGAAAACACTAATAAACCTGTAAACGCTTTTAATTCAACCAGATTAAGATTTTCAATAAATGCCAATTTTTTGTTAGTGAAGTTTTCTCTCATTGTTGTAATTTTTTGATTTGTTAATTGCAGAATTCCATCCAAGATGTTTTGTGTAATAAGTAGTTCCCATACTTTTTTAGGCGAAGGATTGTCACAAAGTATTTCAGCCCTGTCTTTTAAACCTGGAACGTGGCTAATAATATTGTGGAACCGTGTTCTTACATTTACAGGAGGCATGTTCTTCCGCCATTTAAAAGCGGTTTTTTTCTTGGTCACTTTTCCATAAAAAAATAGATTGTGTCCACGAGTAGGAGTCGTGTGTTGCTCATTTTCATCACCAGCACCTTCAGCAACTCTTTCTATAATTTCTCTTACATGATTAAAACAATCTGGATCCTCTTCTTGAGTTGGTTTCTCTTGTTGTACAATTTCTTCGTCGTCTATGGTTGGCTCTGATGGTACAGTAGAGTCCCGGTTATTCGCCATTAGGTTATCCGCCATTCCGTGTTATCCGCCACACCAGCGGCACTTATTTAATTTAATTGTAGGCGTCAGTGATTGTAGCGGTACGTGTCTGCGATAACTTGCAAGCGTCAGTGAGCGTACGTGACAGCGATAGCTTGCGGGTGTTAGTGTACGTGCTCTGTGTCTGACTGTACCATGAGAATTCCCCCACTACCACTGGCCCGACCCGCTTACTGTCAGCTCGTACGAACTCGTTTTGTAAACAACTGTGTCTCTCTAAGTGTTTAGTGCATGCAGTGAGGTTATTCGTTAACATTAAATTTTTGAGTATGATATGGTGAAAGTACCGTACAGTAGTTTATGTTGTGTTATTTAATCTTAATCTGAATTTTCTGTTTGTACAGATAATTCTGCATTAAATTTATTCGAACTGTAATTAGTTTCGGGACTTTTTATGTACAGTATTATATTGTGCCTTTACTGTATTTATCCTAACAATCTTGTCATTCAATTTCGTAATTTCATTGAAAATAACTGTATTCCATTATTTTTCTTTTCTATTATATAGTATTACTGCAAAATATCGTATTTACTCATTAAATTTACAATAAAAAGTATTAATGGTGTAAAACGTCTATTATTTGTTCAACCCTCCCTATTATCCGCCATTTTAGCTTATTCGCCCTTCCACCGGCCCGTTTATGGCGGATAACCGGGACTCTACTGTACATTCAGAATTTCATGATCACTCATTTCTTGCTCAGAGTCACTGTTGTGTGAACTTTCTACTGCATAGTCTGGGTCATGATCCGTATCATCACTGTCAAAGTATTCAAGATTTTCATCAAGAATGTCGCTAAGCAAATTGTCTAAATCATCTTCGTAGTTTTTGTCACCAGTATTTATTTTTCGCTCCAACCTTGGTCGATGGATATATGATATGGTTCACTAGACGTGGACATTGCAGGTTTTTTAATTCAAGTCCAATAAAAGTTAAATATATACACGTAAATTAGAAATGCGTAAAACTGTGTGAAAATAGTAAACAATATATTTACAAAATTTTAAATCAATAATTACTCTCACAAGTCTTTCAGACGTCACAATACAGTTTATAAAATATACACATAAATAAAATATGCCTTTAAGTTATATAGAAATTAAAAGAAAATATTTACAACAATTAAATAATGTATTACCGCAATACTTTCACGGGTCCTTCAGAAGTTATAATGCAATTAAAAACACTACACTATTAGTATATCACGTCCCTTAGACGTCACCACTAAGGAAACAAAATAACACAACTGCTATAGTACGTCTACTAGACGTTAATACAATATGGCTTTTAAATAATAAGTCAGAGAGCGACACGACTTTCACCACACAAAGACCTATACTCAACTGAAAGGTACTGGGCGTGACCGGTATTTAGGTGGTGGGGGAGGGTATTTAGGGTACTTAGAATATTTTTTGTCCCTCCATATGCTCACGTTTTTATATGAATTCTATTTTATTTCCACTGTTCATTCAAAGTTAGTTTTAAAAAGAAAAACTAGTTTGGCGGTACAAGTTGTCAAAATTGGCCGATTTACATCAAATTTAGTAAAAAAATAATCAAATTTTAAATACAAAACGTAATATGATAATGGTTTTTAATAATTTTTGACAATAATTTAACTGACTTTTTGGTGTTAGACACCTAGTATTTGTTTTCATTGAGTGCAGCCAAGCGTTATTAGACAAGCATGATTGATGAACTAGACACTTCAGTTTAATGAATTCCAATGAGGCTTTTAGATGGCGTCGGAAATTTTACCGCCCTGGGTGCACACTTTAAATTTCACAAGCGGCGATGGTAACTAATCCGCAGCCGACAAAAAAACGCCGTGTGCGTTCCAAGCCTATGGGGTTAGAGGGAGTGCACGGAAAGATTTGTCGGGGGATGAATCATGGTTGCTATTCTAAATTATTCTAAAATAGGCCTGAATCACAATTAGAAGTGGAAAATTTATATAATTTTGATGTACTTTTGGGAAGCCTAAAACGTGTTATTTTGCATCTTAATTTAAAAAAAAATCCATCCCCCCGGTTGTTGTAACCCCCTCCTTACGGTCGTCCTGGTTACGCCTATGATGGCTCAGGGGTTATCGAATACAAAGGCTAGACCAGTCCGCCAGGCGAAAAGGAAAGCGTTCCCGTCACTGCCACTGTGATGACGTCAAGGTGGTAACGCCTGCTCCATTCCCACCGCTTCTCATAAGTTTAGTATTCTCTGTTACAATAATTTCAATTTCTTTGCAAAGCTGTAACATTTTTATGATGCGCTCTTCTTTAGTTTTAGTATTGACACTACACAAAGCAATAAGTAGACTGTAAACAATTAGTCTAAAGATTTAAGAAGAAGACAGGGTTACAATAAAACAAACTAATTCGTAGGTAATAAACCGATGTAGTGTACTAATGTTAGCATACTTTTGATTTGATTCTCTGGAACATTTCTGAAAACAAAATACGAAATTGAACAAAATGTGCCACATTATTGAAAATAATTGTATTTATTACAATAAACCACCAAAACTTGAATGTCATACTGCAGTTTAATAAAACATGTGTAAATAAAACACATAAAAGTTATAAATAGCCTACTTACACATAATGAGTAGCTTATATGCAGATATACACATGAATAATAATTACTGCTGACATAAAATATATATATTTTTTTGTTTTAATAAAACTACTTCATAGAAATTTTTCTTCCCTATGAATAGTTAATTTAATAGTTGAATTTAAACAATTGAACTATTTAAATTTGAATTGACACTATGCAATTTAATTTAGTCTAGAAGTTTAACTTAAAATTATTTTTTATTTTTTACTTTTGTCATCAATAATTTTATTACTCTAGGTTTAAATTTTATTATAATTATTTGTATATATTAATATATTTATTTATATCTAATTATTCCGACAATTTTAAGTGCATTTTGCTAGTAAAGATTTTCTTTAAACATTTTAACTTAAAGCTGCAGAAGAAATTACTTGAGGTCCTTGGTAACTTTTTAACATAAAGTAATCTCGCTTGCAACTCTTACATTAAATAAATAATAATTTTTAATGTTTATTTTAATTTGAACTGATTACTTAAAATTTGTTGTTTTTAAATTCTGAGTTATCAATAATTACCGGTAGTCTAAGTTTAAATCTTATTATTTATATGTTATATATTTATTTATTTATATCTCATCATTCTGAAAATGTTTGTTTTAATGTATTTTGTTAGTAAATGTGTTTCTTGGAATATTCAAGTATCGCTGCAGACGATATTACTTGATAATCTTGGTAACATTTCATAAAGTAATCTCGTCTGCAACGTAACATTAAATAAATAAATACCTTGCCAAACACGTAATTTAGGTGATTGTGTGTATTGTATAATTTTTCAAAGAAATTCATGGAATGTCTCTTCGAGAAAATTAGCATTGAATATGTGTCAAAAGTCGAAAATCTCGTGGAATTATATACCTTCTTTAAAAACGTGTACTGAACAAAATAATTGCTCAATATTCACCAAACTTGCTAAACATATAATTGAGGTGATTGTGTGTATTGTATAACTTTTTAAAGAAATTCTTTGAATACCTCTTCGAGAAAATTAGCCTTGAATATGCGCCAAAAGGCAAAAATTTCTCGGAATTAAATACTTCCTTTAAACACTTGTACTGAACAAAATAATTACTCGATGTTAACCAAACTTGTTAAACATATAACATAGGTGATTGTGTGCATTATGTAAATTTTTTAAGAAATTTGTGGAATGCCTCTTCGAGAAAATTTGCTTTAAATATGCGTCAAAAGACGAAAATCTTGTGGAATTATATACCTTCTTTAAACACTTGTACTGAACAAAATAATTACTCAATATTCACCAAACTTGGTAAACATATAATTTAGGGGATTGTGTGTATTGCATATTTTTTTTAAGAGTTTTATCGTCTGCAACGTTATATCAAATAAATAACTCATGAGAGCTAAGGCGAACCGTGCTTACGCGGCGTTCCATGGTACCAGAGTGACGTCACCTATGAGGGGGGGGGGGGGGGGCAAGAGGAAGATTGGGACCAAGGCCGACTCTACTACAGGGCGGAGTGCTTCCCGCTTCCCCTAGCCGCTACGTCACAGTCTGGGTTGAACTCAGCCATAGTGTAAGTGGAGCGTGCTTTCATTTTCACGTTCCTGGACCTTTTTATAGTCTTTTTTGAGATTTTATCTTTAGTTTGGGCATTTGCTTACACATTAACATGTTATTGAACACATTTTTTGAAAAATAAGATTTATTTATTTTATAAAACAAAGTTAAAATGTATAATTTCAGGTTAAATTAGAAAATGTGTAAATATATAGACTACTAAATGACATTATATGTAATTATATATAATAAGGAAAATGGAAATAAGGGTAATTTAATAACCAGGAAAAAGCAAGAGTCAAACGATTACTCTTACTATATATATAGCATTGATAGATTCAGTTCTGATAGTAATTTTTTCTTGACTTTTACATAATTATTTTTATATTATTTTAAACTAGTTATATGTGATTTATGATATTGTTGAGTGGTCATGGAAGCAACCAAATTTATTTTAAAGAAAATTATTACTTGTATTTAGGCATCTGAGTCACGAAATAAAAGGTTCATTTAATGATGAATCTTGTTACATAACTACTGCTTTACATATGGTACTATAATATTACAACAACTGCGTTTATGAAAGTTTAAAATGGCCTTTTCCTTATTCGAATTACGAATTCAAAGGTTTGTTTGTAAAAATTTCACTTAAATTAAAGGCTTGTAAATATATTTTAAAACGACTGAAATATAAATATTATATCAAACAAAATTGCAGTGGCTTACATTTTTATTTAGCAAATAAAACTAGAAAAGTGAAAGTTGTTGGTTTTGGTATGCACAAGTTTACATTAATAAATGTAATAAATACAATGCATTAATTACTACTTGGTGCTTAGTGATAATAAAACTCAAAATCTTGCTAAAACAAAACTTTATTAAACAAACAAACATACAGTGGACGCGCCAACTAAATACAAATGGCAACTGACACACAGCGCGGAGGGAAAGTCCTTACTGTGGTGGGGGGAACAGAGTCACCGTCGGCTCGCTCCTAGCGCTATTCCGCCACCTGAGTCAGCGATCCAGTGTTATATTATTCATATCTATGGGTCGACCTCACAAGGGGAGTGGGGGAATATTACGGGGGGGGGGGGGGGCGCCATAAACTAAAACTCTTATAACATAGATAGAACGCTTAAACTGTTTAAGATAAAACATTGAAAAAAGCGGCAATATAATCCACAAAATGTGAGCTTTAAAAAATGTGATTACTCATATAGTTGTTGGTTTATGAGTAAATAGCACTTTGTTGGTAAATGAACAAACATTTAAAATTAATAAACAAAATAAATAGTTTTTTACTAAGACAATCACTAAATAAGCCAAATATAGAAATTTTAGTTATTAAAAGTAGGTAGGCCTATTTGAAAAGCAGGTGGGGGGGGGGGGGGGGGGGGGGTGGAGCAGCCCCAGAATTATATTGGGAGAAATGGCTACAATGAGCACTGGTAGGCCCTCCTAGCCCATCATAGTTGCCGAAACAGAAAGATCCCTACATAGCCTACGAGGCGTTTTGAGTTGCTTCTGGGTAGCAATGATTTACTAATTGGCTCCATGTAAGTAGTAACTAGTAAACATCTATTTTTTCATTCAATATGTTTTACTATCTATCTAAGTCTAAGATAAATTGCCATTTGCCAATATCGTCTGTGTTTTAAATGCAGCTGGTTAACAAAACCAAAGTTTGAAGTTAATAGCACAAAGGAATACAGTTTTAAGTTTCTCAGAAGGTATAAACCCCACTGTTTTGCATCTAATTTTGTCAAATTCCATACCCCCAAACACCCCGGCAATTCTGAGAGCACCCCCCCGTGAATTTCTAAACCTGGTGCCCCTGTGTTGAACAGTTAAATTTGAATGTGTTTGAAGAGGATTATATTATAGACCAGGGGTATCCAATCTTTTTTACCCAATAGCCATATTGAAAACTGCAGAAGGCCTGGCGGGCCAGCAACATTCGGGGGTGGAGGGTTGGGAGGTATAAAATGTTGCTGGCTGAAAAAAACTTAATGAATTGCTCAATCGTGTGTGTTTAGGCTGCACCAGTGCCTTGTATTCTCTTCTTATTTTAAACACAGGAAGATATAAAACCATAACTTTTTATTTAACTAAATGTATTTACTAAAACAACATTAATAAGATAAAAACAGCAGGGCGGTCCCTAGGAGTGTCTGCACCTGGAGCAAGCTTACAATGGATGCCCCCTAACGTACCAGGTTCACTCATTCTATAGACTCGTTTTTATTAAAACTATATAGACTCGTAGTCATGAATGTTTGGTAATTAAGAATAGAAACAGTAAAAAAAAAATTGTTTGATAATTTATTTCTTAATTACTGAGTAGGCTTAAATGCAAAAAGAACTTTAAAAGATATATAATATTGTATCACATGAAAATTACACTTTAAAATATAATTACATTCAAAATAGAGATCGAATCAAAACACATCAATTTGGTACAGGAACAATTTTTATGTTCAATTCATCTGACTCACTTGCCTCCCCCCCCACTCTGTATCCCGGCTTTAGTTGGCAGTACAGGCCATATGGGCAGCTGTGGGGCTACTATCCGTCATGACGACATGCAGACTGTGGCTGTCACCTCGACCTGCATGTCGACAAAGGAGTTATTGTTACTCACAGATATATTAAAAAAAAAACAGTGTAATGTCAGGAATAAATCAGTTATAATAAAGGTAAACCTCTTTACCATACTGCAAGCTTCTTTTAATATACATTGTATAGTTAAAAATACCAAAGAACTGCTTTATTCAACTAAATATTTGTATGTACATTGTATAATGGAACATTAGGTATCATTATTTGGATTATCATTCACCTAACGACAAGAGCACAATGATTTAATATGTTAACATTCTTTGTAAAACTACATTACATATTACATATATTGGTACATTCGTATAAAAAATATAAAACTGTTAAACATTACGTTTTAATTTATATATAGGCAAGCAGAAACATTGCGATGGCACCGCAATACTTCCAAATGAAATGGTAACTCTTGACTTCTGCGGCTCCTACTGCCTAAACTAAGCAGCCCAAGTAAAAAAGTCAAATTACAAAAATTAAATTTATCTATTTTTGTACAACTTCATTGCTTGAAAAAGTTGCCTGACCAAAAGTTTAAAAAATCCTCGCTTACTACTTTTATTATGTCCTTCTCAGTTCCGTTTATAAAAGCCTATAAAAAATATATAACAAATGTATAAACATTTCTTGGTGTCACATGAGGAAAGACAGTTTTATTAGCTTTAATTTGATACGGTACCATTTACAAAATTTTACACACATTCATTTAATCATCTACACATTCAGTGAATTCATAGAGCGAACGATGTAAGCAGTGCGGCTAGTAACACGGACAATCCATTTTAAATGTATATATAAATATACGTACTAGTAAATATACGTCAAGAACTACGGAATTTTTACCTTGCAGATTCAAGTTTAAACCGTTGATATGTGTGGTTAGATCCACAATAAAAGCAAATTTCCACAGAAACAAACATTAGAAAGTTCAGATACAGGACAACACTGTGCAGTCATAAAGATGTCTACCATGTTGCAAAGTTCAAAAAACCTCTGCAACACCTTGCCTCTGCTCAACCAGCGAACTTCACAATGGTAGGGAATATCAAGATATACACTGCCCACTTCAGCGAGAAAATTTTTGAATTAGTGGTGCCTGAGCTCATTTCACCGAATGACGTTTACTGTTTTTACAACCACATTCATCACTTCTACTACTTCAATATGTTTGCCGCACAACACCTGTTGGTGAATGATGCAATGGAAATTGTTTGGCTTGACACCCACGGCTGTTACAATATTTCCGACTACTCCACATTTCGTGCCGCACATATTTTTTCCACCGTCTAATTACACATATCAAGTCCAAGATTACAGATGGTTTCTTTCACCTTGGCAAAAATTTTGTCTCCGGTCACTCGTCCCTCTATGGAATGAACTCTACTGTGATTTTGAATTCACTATTCATGCCTCAAACAAACAAAAGAACTTGAGCCGAGTCTGACATATCAGCTGATTCATCAAGAGCGATTGAGAATCACTCAAAATCCTTGCAAATGTCTTTCATTTCCAATATCTTCTGTTCGTCGTGCCACCATGTTCCCGGACAAACTAATGGCATTAAATAATGAAAGTTTATCAGTGCAGATTTCTTCCACGGTCGTCAAGATACACTCCTTTATCAATTGACCATCTGTAAAAGGATTGCTGACTTTGGCTAAAATGTGGCTGACTTTAAAGCTGTCTTTTACAACAGACTCGTTTTGTTGTGTTCGCTTAGTAAAACTCTGTCTCTGATATGACAATGAGTTTTTCAAAGAAGATATTTTGTCCTCTCAAAGTTTATTTGTCAAATTTTAAAATTTGCTTTTGTGTTTTGTATCATAATGTCTGCGGACATTAAACTCTTTCAAAACAGTAACAGTTTCATTAAAAGTAAAGCACAACGCTTTGTTACTGTTTTCAATCATAAAATAGTTATATGTCCACTGTTGATTAAATACACAGCACTCTAAATCGATTTTTCTTTTCATGTTAGTAGCCATTGTAGCAAAAAACAAAACCCAACTCTTTACTACTAAAACTATCGGTCACTTGCTCCTCATACCTCTCAAATTAATTTGAACACTTCAAAAACAGAAGCGCGATGTGTCAAACGACCTTCATCCCCACTAGTTCTGGTGACACTAAAGAAGAGGCTAGCAAAGCGACGATGACTCATGACTCATGACCTTGAATAAGGTGGTGGCTGTCTGACCTGCTGTAAAGTCAGGGTAGGTGTACCACAGCAGTGACTGTACCTGTCCACCGCTGCCTATAAACAGCTGATTTGGATTTGACGCTAGGTAACGGGGGTTAGAAAACAGAAAGGGCGAAAAGTAGACGAGTATTTCACCAGTAGCTGATGTTGAAATTTCTAAACTAGGAATACATTTTCAAATTGCCAAATATTTTACTGCCCAACAATTTTCCAGCAAGCCGTTTAAAAAATCTAGGCCTGTGAGCCGTAGGTTGGAGACCTCTGATATAGACCATGGTGCTGACGATACTCGTCGATCAGGCGGCTGCATGTTTACTATATGTATCAGTCATGTATCAGAGTTCAAAGAGAGCAGACCTATTGTGCAGCTACATGGTTCTTATCAGTTGTTTGTTTAATGGAGTTTTAACTTGGCTGTTTAATATCCAACTTTTCTGGTTAACTCAAAATCATTACTTAAATTTAAAGGCATTTTATTTTCGCGAATTTGTATTACATTGTTTCCTTTTGTTTTGTTTGATAGTTTTTTCCTGGTACATTACATTTTTATTTCATATTATATTTTATTATGAGTTGTAACAAGTGTTTAAAACAAATTACATCAAGGCAGTGTAAAATTGAGTGTCATCAGTGTAAAAATATTTTCCATGGTCATTGTGTGAACTTGTCTAAAGAAGACATTCAGTTTTTTGTGGATAAGGATGAAATCTGGAGGTGTGTTTCCTGTGCCTCAGAACATAGGAGAAGTATGCTTTTGGAGTCTTCTATGAACGAGGGCAGTGTTACTATGGATGATTTATACGAAATGCTAAAAACTATGAAAGCCGAAAATAAGCAAAAATTTAGGTGGGTCCATTCAGTATTTACATGTCGAAATGGATAAAGCCAACAAGTCGCTAGCCAATCATTCGGAGGAGTTGAAGCTTCTTAGAGGAGACATGGAAAGGTTGGTGTTGGAAAATACTAAGCTAAAGGAAGAAGACAAATCTCTTAGGGTTCAACTAGAATCGGCAGAACAATATAGCCGAAAAAACTGTATTGAAGTTCATGGTATTCCACGTGCTAATGGTGAGGATGCATTGGAAGTTGTTAAGAGAGTTGGTGTTGCGCTCGATTTTCCGGTGGATGACTGCATGATAGACGCATGCCATCGATTGGGTAATAAAGCTGTTAATGGAAGGGAGCCCGGAATCATTGTGAAGTTTGTTAGAAACATTGATAAGGAGGAGTTTCTACGGAAGAGGAAAGTAAAGAGAGATCTGTCAACTCGCCATATCCAAATGCCATCTGATATACCTATTTATGTGAACGAGAGTTTGTGTCCGTCCAGAAGAAGACTTTTTGCACTCACGCGACAAAAAAAAGTTGATTTGGGATATAAATATGTCTGGCTTAAACAAGGGAAAATACTGATGCGGAAAGAAGATGGAGCTCAAGTGATAGTGTTAATGTGTGAAGAGGACTTAGGAAAGTTAAAGTAGGAACGTATCTATGAGATTTCTGGTATGTAGTTTATTTTATAACTGTATATAATGAATGAATTTCACTGTTCAAATTTACTAAGCAGTGAAAACATAGACCTTTTGTTATTATACATCAAAATATTGTGAATGTACTGTTTAAACAAGTTATAGTTTTAAGTTTGTTTTTTGTTTTTTTTTTTAATAAATTTCATTGCTATAGTTTAATGGTATGTTTCTCTAAAAAAAATTCTTTTATAAATGACCTTGTTTTTAAATAGTGATCTTGTAATTGTTCAACAGAACATTAGAAGTATACGAGCTAATTTCGATGTTTTTGTAACCCAGCTGTCAGTTCTAAGTTCAATGCCCCATATTATAGCGTTGACAGAAGTGTGGATAGACCAGTGTGAAACTTACCTATACACTATTGAAGGATATGGTATTATAGAGAATTGTAATGAATCCTATCGTTCTGGGGCAATATTTGTTTACATAGATAAAACTTTGAAATATGAAGTAAAAAATTCTTTTCAGACTTCATCTGACGCTTTAGAGTTCGAATTCAAATTTACGAGTGTATATTTTCTTACGTTAGTTATTTACAGAATTCATGATACTAATAAGAATGATTTCGTGAATGTAATTCAAAATTATTTGCAGGCTAAAATTAATAAAGAAAATATAATTATAATTGGTGATATGAATATTAATTTATTAGAGAAGTCAAAATTAATAGACGAGTACAAAACTGTTTTCAGCATTTTTGGTTTTGAGTCGCTAATAAATGAACCCACGCGCATTTCAAAACTTAGTAAAACTTGCATAGATCATATTTTCATAAGAATTAACCAAAGGAAGGATTTTAAAATATTATCATTGGTATTGCATAAAGCTATAACAGATCATAGCATGACGGGACTTGGGTTATCTTTCATGATTACAAAACTAAGCAAATAGATCGTGAGGACAGTCGAGTCTTTATCAACTATGATAAAGTAAACACTCAGTTGAGTCAGGTTGACTGGACTTCTGTTTACCTGCAATCTGACTCGTCTATCGTGTTCAATAATTTTTACGATATCTTAAATAAATGTATCTCTCTTTCTACGGAAGTAAAAATTGTGCAAAATAAATTTAAACATTTAAAGCCATGGATTATTAATGACTATCTTTGCTATAAAATACAAAATAAAAATATGCTTTTTAAGAAAGTTTTAAAACAGCCTAACAATTTTAAATTACACATATATTTTAAAAATTTCAAAACAAAACTACAAGCTGACCTAAGGGAAACGAAAAATGCATATTACTGTAATAGGTTTACAAATTGTAATGGAAACTCTAAAAGTGAATGGAAATTAATTAATGAGCTTGCTGGTCAAGAATGCAAAACTAACACAATTGCCAGTTTACAAGTAAATGATACAGTTGTTATTGATAAAAAATGTATAGCAAATGAACTAAATTGTTATTTTTTAAATATTGTCAAAACCCTAGGCAAACACGCGGGTGAAGTAGACAAAACTGGTTGTAAATATAAGCATTTTTTTGGACAAAGGTTGAGTAAAGGTTCTATGTATTTACATCCAGTAACTTTACAGGATGTTGAAAAAGTAGTTGTGTCTTTAAAATTAAGCAAGGCTCCTGGAATAGACGGAATCAATTCAAATACAACAAAAATAATTTTTCCTCAAATAGGTGAAATTTTAACTCATATTATTAATTTAAGTTTTGAATCTGGAAAGTTTCCTGATAAGTTTAAAATGTCTTTAGTTATTCCCATACACAAAAAAGGAAGTAGGCTTGAAATGTCAAATTACAGGCCAATATCTCTGGTTTCTGTCTTTGCTAAAATTATTGAAAAACTAATGAAAAATCAAATAGTACAATATTTAAATAAAACGGATTTTTTCAGCACTAATCAATACGGTTTCATGGCTGGAAAAAGAACTGAGGATGCTCTTCTTGATTTCAGCAATTTAGTTATGAATGGATTGAATAATGGGGATAAAACGTGTGGTCTTTTTCTTGACATTACTAAGGCATTCGACACTGTTGATCATAAAATCTTGCTTGATGCCTTATGGGACTGTGGTGTCAGGGGTGTAGTTCACCAATGGTTCATAAGCTACTTGAAAGACAGGAAGCAGTGTGTTAAAGTTGGTGCACATGTGAGCGAGTGGGGTGTTGTTGATTGTGGAGTTCCTCAAGGAACAGTATTAGGCCCAATTTTATTCTTAATTTATGTAAATACCCTTTGCAACGGCAAGTTTAGTGGTAGGTTGATTTCTTTTGCTGACGACACGGCTTTAATTTATACAAAAAGCAATTGGAATGAATGTAAATTAGCCGTGGAAGAAGATTTAATCGGCTTGCGGTTGTGGTTTGCAAGTCATAAAATGACACTTAGCACTAGCAAAACTAGTTTTATGAAGTATTCATTGAAGGATACAGGAGAATCTTTTGCCACAGTCACATATAAATGTTTAAAATGTATAAATACAAACTCACAGTGCGCTTTGAACTGTTCTTTAATAGAAAATTCCGAAAATATAAAATATTTGGGGGTTATGATAGATGAACGCATGTCATGGAAAACCCATATAAATACATTAAAAAGTAAGTTGAATCGAATTATTAGAGTTTTTTATTTCTTAAAGGGTGTTTGCCCCAAGTACATGTTACGGAAACTTTATTTTTCACTAGTCCAAAGCAGATTGGAATATGGAATTATTTGCTGGGGAACTGCTTACAACACAAACCTGTATCCTATTAAAATAATTCAAAAAGGCATTATCCGTGTCATACAAAATAAAAACAGAATTGAACCTTCAAGACCTCTTTTTCATAGTTTATCTTTACTACCGCTGAAACATTTATTTGTATACAAGGTTCTTAGTGTCTTCTACAGGAGAAGTGGACAATTTCCCACTGTATATAATAGGTATAAATTATCACTCCGTTCTAGGCATAACTTGCCTATTCCAAAGCCTAGGCTGACAAGTTTTATAAATTCTTTTTCTTATATAGCTCCGAAATTGTACAACAAATTACCAGTATATATAAAACATTGTACTAGGCAACCAAAATTCCTGAGACGCTTGAAATCTTGGCTGCTCAGTCTCGACAATGTGGACACTCTCCTAAATAAGTAGTATAATCCAGCTCACTTTTTGTTTTCAAATTTTCTAAAAATTTCTTTTACTGCACTTATTTTAAAGTTGTTTGCTTTGTTTGATTCATGCGCTACAGGAAGAGCCACAAATGCAAAAAGCTTTATTATTTATTCATTAACCAGTTTTAAAATCTGATTGACCTCAGTTATCTCTATGCTCCATAAAAGATGCTTATATATATAAAAAGAACATTTTTGCTGTGAAACTTCTTAAACTCACTAAATTCATTGTTTCTGTAGAACTCTGATAAAATAAATTTTATTTTGTTTTTTTAAGTAAAGGTAACCCTCATTACAGGATTCCTATAGAGGGTACCTAGTTCTTCCCTTTGTATTTTTAATGTATTAATATATGTAAATTTCTTATGTTTATGTTTTATTTATGCATGTATTATATTTTACAAAGTTTGTAAAAAAAAAAGGAAGAATAAATTAATTTCTAATTTCTAATGTTGCCTGCTCGTGTGCCTTTGCTTCCCTTTTTAACTTATCATTTCCTGTTGATTATTTCTTACTACTGGAAGGTAATATTTATGTATCACTGCATCCCATGTGGGAACTGTCAGGGTGCACATTAATTATCTTAATGCGTTCGCACTGACCACTGAAGAAGGAAGACTGAAGAAGAAGACGACCTGTTAGAGCAAAATGATGATATAACAGAATATAAGTACATTTATCTCTTTACCTATGTAAACCTTCCTACATTGGAACATGAATTAATTATTCTACTATGTAATAATACAAATTGGTACATAATTTAAAAGTGTTATAATATTTTTAGTTCCATATGATTTTATTTCATTACCGTATTAATACTGTTAGGATTAATAGTGTAGGTTTAGGAATTATTTAATAATCACATGTAATAAAGAGTAGTTTAAGATTTATAAGTCCCAAGGCGAGAACACAGAATATAGAACATGGTTGGGTAAGACTGTAAAATATTGTGTAAGTGCTGACAGAAGCTAGGCATACTTTAAAGACCTAGTTATGTCAACTCAGTTCACTATAAAAGGGCCCTACTGACCTATATACGGGGCCAGAGAGTTTTGGAAGACGGCCGGGAGCCCTGTTGATGGGACAGGGCAGTGTTTTGGGAAAGATATACTGTGTAGGTCGAAGCCTATAGTGTTCGGCGGATCCAGCTGAAACATACTTGGGGAGTACTGGTACATAAGGTGGGAGGAATGGAAGTAGATTTGCCTCGCTTATATCAGACGGTACAAGTTTGTGGTGGACTTAAGGAAGTTATAGAGAAGAAACGATGGAACAGAGTGGCTGATACAATGAAGATTCCAAAATCTGCCCAAGATAGAGTCACCAAGTTGGATGATATTTACTGCAAATTTCTTTTACCTTATGCTACATTGTCTCATGAAGAAAGAACGAAGCTTTTCAAGGAAGTCGAAAATGATTGGGCTGAAAGAGAGAAGAGAGTAAACAATGCAACTGACAGTGATTCGGAAGATAGTGATTCTGTTGACATTGATGAGTGCATCGTTAAGGGACGCAATATGGCATTGAATGCTTTCTATCGTATTGCTCGCAACACTATGTCGATGTGGTTTAGTAAAACCGAGCAGCCTGGGGCGAGCGAAGTGGAAACGGAGTTTTGGCGACATGTGAATACTCGACAGTGCCATGTTTGCGTGCATTCTGGTTCTATAGATTCTGGTTCTGTCGGGTATGGATTCCCTGTAGCCAAAAATAGTTCAACATCGAGACATCCAAGGAACTTGAAAGTGCTTACCAACAGTTCTGGCTCAATTCTAAGATCACTTGGACCTCTAATGGGTGTAACTGTACCAACACTCCATGTTGGAATGCTGTTCTCCGCATGCTGTTGGTACAGAGACCCTCATGGCCTTCCTTGGATAGAATACTTACATACTGGAGCCAGCAAAATATGGTACGGAATCCCAGATTCATCATCATCTGTTTTCCGTGAAGCAACGACTAAGCTAGTACCCCGTTTATGTCGGGATAAAACAATTTGGCTTGCATCCGACACCGCTATGGTACCACCGCCTTTATTAGTAGAACGAGGCGTATCGCTTAGTCGAGTCGTTCAAGAACCTGGACAGTTTATTATAGTTTTCCCCAAAGCTTTTACTTCCAGCATTTGTACTGGATATCTGGTTTCGGAGAGTGTATATTTCGCTTAACCTTCCTGGCTTGCATCGGCGCAACAAATATTTGATGATATCAGGGAAAGTTGTGAGCCAAGTATGTTTTCTTTGGAAAAGTTACTATTCAGTATCACAATAGATAATCGATCTTCTGTGGATGTTCTTAATCAGATCTTACCAATGATGCTTAATATTCAAGATGAAGAAATAGCTTGTCGTAAACAACTAGAAGAATTAGGGCTATCAAACTCTGAAAGGCTACCGGTTAATAAACGTAGAAAAAATCGTCCTTCAAACGACGAAGAAGCTGATTATGAGTGTGATATTTGTCGAGCAAACCTCTTTCTTTCTCTGGTGACAAATACACAAGAAGAATCTGTCTACTGTTTGTCTCATGCCATAGAACTGTTGAGTAAGGAGAGAAGTCAACTCAAACACTGCAGCTTAATGTTTACTTACAGTGAGGATGAACTTAACGAGTTGGTTGATAAATTAAAATCTCGTATCGAGACTAAATCTCAGAAGAAACTTCAGGGGAAAAATGTGCAAGCCAACAAGAGTTAAACTAAAACATTTTTATTTAACATAACCTAGTCTGTCTTAGTCCATGTTTTAAGTACTGTAGTCATTTAACTATTTCCTTTTCCATTTTTCACCTTATATTGTGGCTTTAGATTAACAGTAGCGTTTCCTAAATATGTAGTTACTGGATAGATCTTTGTATGTATGTTTTGCTTATATGTTGGCATAAATGTGAGTGAGAATGGGTTTGTTTGAATAACTTGAGTTGCAATATTATACAAACATAAAGACGTGTTTATCGTTTAGATAAATCGTATAATATCAGTATAAATATGATACAAGTAAGTTATTTTAGGGACAATGTTTATAATTTGTAAAAAGTTAAAATTTACCATTTGCAAAATTGTTTTATAATTAATTGTAAAAAATTATATATTTTAAATAGTTGTAAATACTAAAATATTAGAATTAAAAGCATGTTGTAAAAGAAGGGAAAGGGGGAAGGAAAAGTTTAAGTACAATAATATATTAATAAGGTAGGTAAAGTTTGTGATTTAATGTTTAAGGCCATAAGATTTATTTTGTTTCTTTATTTTTAATAGTTTTCCATATTTTAATACTGCTTACACAAATTCTGTTTATATACAGAAACTGTTTATGTAAGCATAATTTTTAAAATTTTACAATCTTATATGAATAATACTAGACCTATAAATAAATTTGACAGACTTATATGAATCATTTTTGGAACACCTCTTTTCACATATCTTAATACTTTATTTGTATTTGATTTGTTATCATAATAAATTGTCTAATTGAACTAGAACTTAATGCCAGAAACTGAAATCTGTTGAGATCAACAAACTCTTTATGTTTGCTAATTATGCTTGCTTTATTATTTTATAATCTAGGCAGAAAAGGTTTTAACCACTAACCATTTTAGTTCTTAGCTAATTTTTGGCCTGGTTTAAACCTAATGTCTGAAAAAGAGAAAACAAATCGTAAACACTTAGGAACAAGATATTATATCTATAATTTGTGTGCAATAGATTTGTAAAACTGTATTATCGGTAAACGAATATTTCCATTTTGGCACAATTACACATCAATAAAATCTTTGTTTTTAAATAACATGATAGAGTGAGTACATTTTTGGAAGAGTTTCTTGGTTTTTGGAGGTCTTCAACTTAACACTGATTGGTGGTAAGCCATTTTTTCCAAGGCGTGAATTCGTTGCATTCCATGAGCCTTTTAACTATATTATATTATATTTCAGTCTATCATAATAATAATATAATCTTTATTTATTGAGGCGAAGTTAGGACCATTGGGTCCTCTCTTCCACTCAACCTCGAAACAAAAAATACACAAATACATAAAAATTCTTATTACAAATAAAAATTAATGAAGAAACAAAACTACAAATAATAATTACTTCTAAAACATAATGAATAAAAACTAAAAATATACACATACTGTATTAATATAAAAATAATTTACAAAAAAAACAATATTTCTGTAATTTTCTATCAGTTTTTTTAATTTTAAAATCCTAGACAGAAATTAACATTGGGGTATAAGGAAAATTTTGTTTCCAATAAATAAACGTAAGCTCTAACTTTTCCATCAATATGATGGTGTGTGTGAAGAGTTAACTTATTACTTATAATAAAATATTTCTCTCAGACATATTACAAAACTAACACTATTATCATTTTCGTAATTTTATGGGCGGACAATCTATCACCAGTCTAGTATTTTTTTTACATAGTTGCATTTTTTGTGGTTTAAGACCAAAAAGCTTTCATTGCCTGAAATTAAAATATGTACTTTCTTACATATTCATAGTATTTAACTAGATTTAAACCGGAGCCTTGAGCTTTGGAGTCAAGTTATCTAACCCCTCAACTACTGATAAATCACTCGATTGACCCAAAAAAGGATAAACAAATCGGTAACCAAAGGTGCCTAAAATTTTATCAATACAAATTGTGTTTAATAATTAATAGATATTTTCCATTTTAACTGTTATATTAAGACATACCATATATTTAGTTGAAACGATAAGCAAAATGTAATATTTCAGAAATTCATAATATACAAATAGCCTGATTTAATTATTCTGAACCTAAATTGTTTGTTGTTCGTCATGAAAATATAGGCCTGTTCATGATTGTGTAAGTTTGTTTAGTACTGTCATTTTATTATTTGATTTCTAATATTTACTGGTTGTAGTAAATTGGAAATAAATAATATTCATATAGCATACAATAATACATACACTTTGTAGTTATAGTACTGCAACTATTGACTAGATTATATATATTATATCTGTTTATTAATTAGCAAAGAGTTGCTTTTTCCTAAAAAACCTATTTGGCAAAGAAACTTTAAAAAGTAAGGGGAAAAGAATGTTAATATTTCCTTCACTGTCTTTCGCTTTTTTATAAGCTACACTTTAGTGGATACTAGATCTTATAATTTATTTTGTATCATATATTTTTCTTCTTATTTAATTTATATATAATGTACAGATTTGTTTCTTTTAATCATTATTTATAATTTTCATTAAATATTTCAATAGTGTTACAGCTTCAAATGTTTCAAGTTAGAATTTTTTTGAAGAAAACTGGATTTATTTTGAAGAAAACAGAACTATATGATTTCATCTTAAATTATATCTTTCTGCTTTTTATTAGGCCCACTATTTATTATTATTATTGTTTAAATAGTACAATTTTTGTAAATCAGAATTAATTGACTATAATGTAATCAAAGCTATATACATTTATTTGACTTAAATTTTTATTAGAAACAGCTATATTTTTAATACATTGTTGAATAAAAATAAATTTTTCAAGCAGCATTTATACATGAAACAAATTCCTATTGGCTTAACACATGCACTCTTATTACAGACACAAATATTATGGTTCCGTGATGATTCCATAATACTTATGTGCCTAATTCTTTTGTTTGTAGAATATAAGAATAACGCATGTACTCTTATAAAGTCTGAATAATGTGGTTGGTAAGAGGCAATGTCGAATTTAAACTTCTTGATGTCCTAGGCCAAATTGTCCATGCTGTCCCCTTCGCTCAAGCACTTTACTTAGAAATAGAGAAAATCCCTGTTTTGTTGTTACTGTAAATATAGACCAGCCATCTCATATTTGTGCTACACAATCTTTATCGATATACAAGTATCCGATGTTTGAGCCAGTGTCGTCTTGTTAGTCAAACATACATCATGTAGGACTGAGCTATTTTATTAGCTCAATGTTTTTACATCGGTCTGTAAGGAAAGTGTAATGCAAATGTGGGATGCTCGTTTTCTGAATTTTAAAATAAGTGTGGCCATAGTAGTGTTGCAAAGTTGGCACACCTGTTGTTTCAATTTTCATCGCTGTTTCTTCTTCATTGTATTTTGGAACATTTTAGGTTATGTTTATACTACAGACCAACTGTCCCAAATATATGAGCATTAACATGTTCAAAACTGTTAAATGTATATTATATATTGGATGTTAATTTGAGGGCCTATATAATATAACTCAAATTAACAAAATTAAATTCATGGTCTGTGGCAAAGGTCAAACTAATTACTCCTCTAGTCCGTTGTTAGATTCCTTGTTTTAACTTTGTTTATGGTGATGAACCAGTGGGCCCTTAATATATGCACTGTTAGTAGTGAACATGCTTATATACATTAATTATATAAATGTAATCATAAACACATGCTTTTATATTTATTTTGTATGTAAACATAAAGCACTTTAAAATTTTAATGGTTTTTGGTTTTTAAAATAGTTAATTCTTTGTAAATCTTAAAACATCTTTTGAAGACTCACTGATGTTTTATTTATAACATTTAAGTTGATCAATAAACTTTCCTGTTTCTATTCTCTCTGATTTTCTCCATTATTATGAATAACTAACGGCCTAGTAGTAAGTTTATGATAATTTTCCTCTAGGCTTTCTTTTACAAAATTTATAAATTCATAAACCATTTACAAAAAAATATGTTGAAGAAAATTATCATATAATAATTGTTAAGTTTGAAACAATGTACCACATATAAACTTTATTTACAAAAAGCACTGTTCATTCTGACATGTGAGTTTTTGAATACTTTTTGTAATAGTTTTATCAACTCAATTTTTATTTCTTTATTTCGCTTAACATGAAGAATGTATAAGTATTTACAAATTCAATGTATTCTTGTCATTATAATTTAGGTTCAAAAGCTTTTCTTAAGTAGATTTTATAATACACATTATGTTGGGGCTTGTTAAAAAAAACATGTAATAATTAGAATTCTATGATATAATAGAAACAACTTATGTAGGACTGACCTGTTTGTTGTAATGTGGACCATAATTTTAGCGGAGGATTTTTTTTTTTTTTTTTGCTTTCCATGCCACTTTGTGCCTTTCGGCTAACGAACATGTTTTTTGGGGTTTTTTAATATTTTTATGGTCCCCGCGGGATTTGAACCCGGGACGTCTTGCTTATGAGGCAAGTACCATAGCGGTTGAGCTATGACAGAGGACAAAACTAGCGGAGGAAAAACTAAAAACAAAAAAATGTTTGATATAGAATATATTAATGTTATTAGACTTGGTTGTTTGCAACATACTATGCTTCTTAAATTTTATAAATTTATTATTCCATGGAAAGCCTTGTGCTTTCTTGTAAAGTAATTTTTTCTTATATTATTATTGAAATATATCATATTATTTCATTATTATATTTATAATTATTAATTACTTATTTGATTTCAATACTTTATTTGATGTATGTGTTAATGCTTTATCCCGGCCGATGCACCATTTGTTAGGGGTAGAAATATCTGAGATTATAACCAGGGTTCAAAATTATGGATCACTAAGGTTCAAGGATTATAATAATAGAAATCAACCAATTCATATACCTTGCAATTCTTATATTTTATAATTGAGTGGTTCAGTGGTAGAATGACACTATTTTAACAATTAACAAACAACTACAATACCTAACTGACTTTACATTAAATAACAACATCTACTGACTTTACATTAAATAACAACGCTAACTGACCTTACATTTAAATATCAACACTACTGATTCTATCTATAATAATTACTATTAATTATATCCCAAGACGAAACACTCACAATAGCAATGACCAAAACACAGTTCTTAAGATATGAATATTAGACAGTCTGTTTGCCTACCTTCTGTACCAGTACTCCCCAAGTATGTTTCAGCTGGATCCGCCAAATACTATAGGCTTCGGCCTACACCATATATCTTTCCCAAAACACTGCCCTGTCCCATCAACAGGGCTCCCGGCCGTCTTCCAAAACTCTCTGGCCCCGTATCTAGGTCAGTAGGGCCCTTTTATAGTGAACTGAGTTGACATAACTAGGTCTTTAAAGTATGCCTAGCTTCTGTCAGCACTTACACAATATTTTACAGTCTTACCCAACCATGTTCTATATTCTGTGTTCTCGCCTTGGGACTTATAAATCTTAAACTACTCTTTATTACATGTGATTATTAAATAATTCCTAATCCTACACTATTAATCCTAACAACACACCCTCCGGAAAAATGTCGTCCCCGACATTTGCTGAATCTGGGGAAAGTTCCTGGGAGATGCCGTCATCCATACTACCCTATTCAACATGTACTTCAAGTATTTTCTCTTTCTAAATGAACAATTAAACAGCAACAACAATTAAATCCTAATATTCCCTAATATTTACAATAATAATACAAAAATTTAATCCTAATATTCAAAGTTCAATGTCTGATGTTGACGACGTGATGCTGATAAAATTCCGCTGTAGAACTTGAGTCGCCCCCTGCACATCTCCGTCGGCCGCTACAGCCTTGTCTGCCGCTTTCACCGTCGTGCTGATAATGCTCCTCTGGCTGGTGATCACTGCTGTCGCCAGTAGGACGTATTGTATTATAGTCGTCCATCCTAGAACATACTTGATTTCCATTATTATCTGAACACATAGTTATTCGCCTCGTTGCTCTCCTCTAACTATTGCTGGCTAGAACTAAGCAAACATCATGTTTTAATATTCATAATGCAAAATTCGGGGAAAAGCTTCATTACACTGTACCCGAGAAACCGCGCTGCTATTGTGGTTGTTTTGCCTTAAAATATATATAAAAAAAAAAAAAATAGCAATGAATCTAATTTTAAATGATCTATTTATGTCCTACATAATCAAAACTTAAGAAAAACATGGCCTAAAACAATATTTCTAACATTTCAATATTTATACTGTTAAATATATATGTTTATTTATATAAAATAAAATAAATACTACAAACGAATACTTGTAACTGAATAATAACCATTGATCTCTTTCTATTAATAAATGTCACTATCAGCATGTTATGATATTCCACTGACCAACGAATTTAGCACAGCAAGCAATAGGCTATACTACATATCTCATTCATGCATCCTACAACTTGTAATACAATACACCTTTTTCCAATGTGTACTACTTATATTGCCTGTAAGCAGTTATTTCGCTGACCCAGGTTTAAGCTGTACTATAAAATTGTATTTAACTCCAATGCTAATATGTTCAACCTTGAACTTAAACTGTTATTATTCTTTAGTCTATTACTAATATTCCAAAGATCCTAACTGATACTCAAATTATCCTAGACCACTAATCATCCACTTAAACAAACATCCTATGAAACAGAATCTATCATCACGTATCTACAAAAATCTCTTAAAACATTCTTAAAAATCCACCAAAACGTAGCGCAGCCCGGAAATTGCCCTCAATGTTATAATTATGATCTAACACTGACAAAACAGATCTCTAATTAGTATTGTCTACGACCAGTTTCACCAAATCCACTAGCTTTCTACAATAATTAATTAGATTTATCTGTCAAGTCCACACTAGCAAAAATTGAAAAAAAATAAAAACACTATCACTCAAATACCACCTACCTGCGAAACTAACACTGCTCAAGATAGCTTACGTGAGTCGAATGTGAAACTACCGAAACAAAAGATAATATATCCTACACAAAAAAAAAAAAACACATAAAATACTCTTAATCCAAACACATGAAATACACTGAAACTACAAAAACCTGTCACGCCAACCTGTAATACAAAACACAAAATATCCTACTCCAAAGTTCACTAAAAATATTAAATAAAATATTTACCATCAAAATCTCTCACACAAAAGAGTCTCAAAAAACTTAATCTGCCCCTTTTTTATTTAAAAGCACAATATTCACACAATATAAAATAAAAATACTAAAAATGTATCTAATTTCAAAACATAAAATATGCTCAAACCAATATACTAGCAAACCAATAGACCTAACACAAAATCAATACCTTCAAAGCAACATTTAATTCAAATAAAGGTCTATAACCAAGTCCCTCTCACACAAAATACCATGAAAACAAACGCAACCTTCACTCTAAAAACTAAAAAATAAAAAACTCCGTACTGCAAAAACATTTATAATTTTAGGTAAATACCTAAAAATCAGCGCCTCTACCATTTATTACGAACCATATAAATAATTTTACCCAAAAATTTAACCATGAACCTCAATGAACTGCTACTCGAACCTTCAATCCTTCTTCGTACAAAAACAAAACTGAAAAATACGGCCGATCCGTCAACAAAAATTTAATGCAATTCTATTGTTTCAGTAAAAACTGAACACCAGCCGATGCCCATTTGTTAGGGGTGGAAATAACTGTTCAACTGCCCAGGGTTCAAAATTACAGATCACTAAGGTTCAGGGGATTATAATAACAGAAATCAACCAGTCCATACGTTTTACAATTTATTATCAAGTGGTTCAGTGGTAGACTATTCTTTTATTATACTAAGATTCTACAACAAGATACCTAATTCTTTTAACACTAATCAACTTTAATAATCTAATTAATCAATTTGGCAATGCTGCTCCAAGACGAAACACCCAAAGAAAATAGCTATGTTTGTGTAATTCTGGCTTGAATGATCTTCTACTTTAGTAAATAAAAAAACAACTTAAACACCCCAAGTAGCAAAAGTTGTTGGCATTACGTTGGCCCAACGTTGACGTCCACGGTTGGCCAACGGTAAGATTTGGCACACTTTACAACGGTTGGCCAACCAACTCATTGCCAACGTTGGCCCAACAAAGTAGTCCAACGTTGGCCCACCCACTCATTGCCAACGTTGGCCCAACGAAGTAGTTCCAATGTTGGCCCAACCCACTGTTTACTTACATTAAGCCAACACAAACAATTATTGCTATAAATTTACTTTTTTGTGTACTTACAGCTCTCAGTCCTTTATTTGTCTTTTTTATACCTTGGTGACGTACGTTTCGCCTTTTCTATTGAGGCATTATCAAACCTACACTTCACTAGTATAGTTGCCTCAAAACGTAGAGAGACACCCCTCAGGTAGAACGGACCGTCCTAATCACCTATTAACAAACAATGCCTTTGTTAGAAGCGGTCAACCGGGGGACTGCCGGCATCGACTAATATTCCAAGAAATTCTGTGTTACACTACAATTTGCAAACAATTGATACATTAGGCCTACATTATCGAATGACGTCTCATTTTTTTCGTCTTACTTAGACGAATAAAAAACAATTTGAATCACAGTTCTACGACGTACCGTTACCGAAATAACAGTTGTCGTTTAACTTATTTAAATATTACCGAGTGATACTGAAAACCCCATTATCTATGAGTCATGTTGTAAGTATTTTGTTGGTAAATGCCTGCCCTGTCTTCAACCATAGTCCAGTTCGTTTGTTTTATATATTTTTGTGAAATGTTAATGAAGTAAAAAATAAAATGTCGATAGAATTTAAATCTGTGTGGCCAATCCGTGGCAGTTTCAATTATACAACTATAAGTTTCTTAAATAAAATAATTCTGATATTTTATAAATATGATGTAGAAACATTTATAATCTATAATTTAACATTATTACAACTTTACATAATATTTTAAGAAAAACAATTGAATTACAGAATAAAATGTTTTTTTCTTACAAGGTTTAGTCCAAAAATACAGAACACGGCTCTCATCCCTCAGCTTCTGAATATTGTACAGGTAGGCCTATCTGTCGCGCATGAGAACTATGCGGTGCGACATAGTTATTCTACCTCGCCGATCTAGTTTTTTGAATTTGAACCCAAGGGCGTTTAACATGCTTCTCAATGAAGTTTCAAAATGTCTAAAATTGAACGAACTGTCGGTGATTCGGACGTAGAAAACTGTTCGTAAACTGTTCTTTGGATGATTTACCATCGAAAGTCACCAATTCGCCTAAACATTTTATTAATGATTGATCGTTTTTTTGCAGATGTTATTTCCTTAGATTTTACCCTTTGCACCGTACTCCTTGCTACTCCCAGAGCTTTTATAGTATCAGCTACAGGACTCTTAGAGTCTTTTTCCTCGGCGTAGCGCACCATGGCCTGAATTGTTGCTTGCTGCAACCTTAGTGAGGTGATTGCCGCGATCTGCAATATGCGGTTTCACCTATAAATCACTTTCAACGTTCACTTGCACAGGGTTATCATTTGCACTTTCGACAGGATCGTTCGCAAATTTAAATTCTATCAAATTTGTATTTTTTAAACTTCGTTAACATTTCACAAAAATATATAAAACAAACAAACTGGACTATGGTTGAAGACAGGGCAGGCATTTACCAACAAAATACCTACAACATGACTCATAGATAACGGGGTTTTCAGTATCACTCGGTAATATTTAAATAAGTTAAACGACAACTGTTATTTCGGGAACGGTACGTCGTAGAACTGTGATTCAAATTGTTTTTTATTCGTCTAAGTAAGACGAAAAAAATGAGACGTCATTCGATAATGTAGGCCTAATGTATCAATTGTTTGCAAATTGTAGTGTAACACAGAATTTCTTGTAATATTAGTCGATGCCGACAGTACCCCGGTTGACCGCTTCTAACAAAGGCATTGTTTGTTAATAGGTGATTAGGACAGTCCGTTCTACCTGAGGGGTGTCTCTCTACGTTTTGAGGCAACTATACTTTACATTTATTTTGTTAATGCGCGTCAAGTTTTTAAAATGAACACTTATACAAAACATTCACAAACAACATGTAACACATAACACATTGCAACACTCAATGGGGACATTTAAATTTTATTCACAATTATGCGAGGCGAACGTACGTGTGGCAGCGATCGTTTTTTGCAAGCTACTACGTTCGGCGTATGTTCGGCTCGCGTAATTGTGAATAAAATTTAAATGTCCCTATTGAGTGTTGTGTTATGTGTTACTTGTTGTTTGTAAATGTTTAGTATAAGTGTATTATTTTAAAAACTTGACGCGCATTAACAAATGTAAAGTACTAGTGAAGTGTAGGTTTGCTAATGCCTGAATAGAAAAGGCGAAACGTACGTCACCAGGGAATAAAAAAGAAAAATAAAGGACTGAGAGCTGTAAGTACACAAAAAAGTAAATTTATAGTAAAATTAACCAGTTCAGTAAGGCAATCAGAAATACACAATTATTATTGTCCCAACAATCGAATCATCTCTCTTAAAACAAACTATACCTGACAATCTTACCCATAGGAAAGATAGGTTCCTTTAGTTGGTAATATATAGAGAAGGTAGGAAAGATACAAGGTTGTAATATGTGGAAAAGAGAAGGAAAGATTAGTAATATATAGAAGGTCCAGGAGGTGCTGGTATGTGATACTGAATAAAGAAAATTTACTTAGGCCTATAAACAGTTATTTTTCATTAGAACAACTTTAATTTACTAAAGTAAAGACAGTTTACAAAACATAGTTGTTTACAACATTGCAATATTTTGGTAGTTCTTTACTCATTATTTCACTTCTTAATTTTTATAGGCTATTTAATTGAAAAAGCGCACTATTACTAAAAGTTGTGCCATTGTCTGGCAGAACTTTATTATACGATTTTATTTACATTTTTCACTTCACAACACTAATTATCACTACACAACTCAACTGATTTCACATTTTCACTGATCTACACATCGTATCTCTCCTGAAACAGAAAAAATAACAGATTTTTTAAACACAGAGGAAACATGATACATATCAATATACTAGGGAGGGAGACCCTTAGATATATTATAAAGATGGATAAAGGTGTATTATTAGCTATACATTCTTTTTAATAAAGATATGGCAGGATTAATCAAACCGTAGTTAATTTAAATGTGTACGGTACGTTCAATTGCTTAAGTTTATGATATAACGAGAGTTAAGTTACACTAAAGATCCAGCATTATTTTTATTTATAGGTCTATCTACTCCTATAAATTAACATAACCTACAAATTAGAAATACAAATTAATGCTATGAAATCAGCTGTTAATGGAAGTTTAGAGGTGTAAGTAATTAATATGGTAATAAGATACAAACACTGGGTCAAATTCAAATTTTAAGATATTTTAGTTAGACAGCATATTAAAGAAGAGTTAACTCAAATATTATTGTCTAACTAAACTATCATAAAATTTGAAACTAACCCAGTCTTTGTAAACTATTCACCATTAATATCAGATTATTTATTCTACAAACAATACGCATCTTCAATCAGTTGAGCTAGCCTATATATTTTAAATAAATAAACAATATTTTTTAAACTATTTTTTAAAGCTTACACCCAATTTTCTTTTAAATTATTTGTAAATTTTAATATTTTTTCTACATACTTTAGGGGGTACGTACTACGTATACATAATATTTCACCTATGATTCATAATTTCAATATTTATTCTACAATACAAAATAGTAACACACTTTAAATGGAGAACAATTTTTGATAATTTATAATAACAATGTCTTGTTTTTAGACTTGACGAATTTAAATCAAGCAAAAACTTTACCTCCGTATTTTTACGGACATTTCAGTTTTTAAATTCATAGTACGGTAACTTATGTAAATGATAGCCGACATTACTGTACAAACATTAATGTATAAACATACATTATATTATAACCCTCTTCAAAATTAAAATTAGTACCGTACCTAAACTGTAAAATAGGTTAGGCCTAACTAAACTGTTTCAATAAATTTAAACCAGTACCGTAAAACTCAAATGGAAAATATAAGCTTATATGTACCATTTTAAAACCTTAACCTAAAAATAACTATAATTCGAAATCGAAACTAAAATATAGCTGAAACACTTTTTGAAGATTCAGCTCTAAATCTTGTCTTGTTTTAATTCTAGGCCTAGGCCTAAATGATGGTAATTATGATTGTCAAAAAACACAAGTAGGTATAGAAATGCTCTGACATTTAAATGAAAACACTAAGAGTTAATACAATTATTAATAATAGGTAAGGCCTATGGTTTCCCGGCATCAGTGAAGTATATAAATACTATATTTATTAAGAAAAAAGTTCAGGTTTGTGTATTTGTAGTACCTAGTAAATTAAATTTCTGTATTAAATTTTGGGTAAAGTCTAGACATAACCTAACCAAGAACCAATTAAGTAATTAACAAGATACCTAGTAGGCTTGCAGTTGTCGAAGTATCTAACAGATTTTGGCGTAAGTTTACTATTCGACCCTAGCCCTAACTAAATATTTTTGCAGACAACGACGTTGCTTTACATTCTAGCCTACTGTTAAATGTTGAATACAGGTAAACATACTGTGACTAAATAGGCCTACTATAGGTTAGAACCTTTTAGGTTTTTTTTATTATTCATGCATTTCTGTTGCCATAGGTTAGCCTAGGGTCGAATAGTAAACTTGCGCCCAGATTTTTTTGAGTGTAGGCTATTTGTTTTATTAATTTTAACCTCAATAACTTGTTTATCTTATGAACAATAGAAACGATGCATTTATTATTCCCCCAAGTAGGCCTATAAACATTAATTAGCCTACTTTGGCAAATAGCAAACTGTAAATTATGTAATAATTATTCTTATGCATACTATCTAGTCCAGCTTGTAAAATCTTTTTATAATTAATATTTTACCTTATAGGCCTTTGCTAGTCTACCAAATATTAAAAATCACTTAGTTTAACCTAAAAGTTAATTTACCGGTAGGTAGTGTACAACAAGTAACCTACCTACCACTTTAAAAAATAAAACTGAAATCACAGGTTATAATTAATTGTGAACAATTATTTATTTTAAAACAAGACAAGAACTAATCCCTGTTAGTATTTTTTTACTACCTAGTCCAGCTTGTAAAATCTTTTTGTAATTAATATTTTACCTTATAGGCCTTTAAGCTAGTCTACCAATATTAAAAATCACTTAGTTTAACCTAAAAGTTTATTTACCAGTAACTTAGGTAGTGTACAACAAGTAACCTACCACTTTAAAAAATAAAACTGAAATCACATGTTATAATTAATTGTGAACAATTATTTATTTTAAAACAAGACAAGAACTAACCCCTGTTAGTATTTTTTTACTAATCTAAAATAAAAGTAAAATATATAAGTGCTGTATGTTACTACTTACTTGCAAAGATAAAAATCAATCACTTCCACTTCACAAGGCCAAAGTACACAGACTTAAAACACACAATGGTGATAAAGTTTTTAAGAAAACAAATCATTTTCATTTGAAAATGCCAAATGACACAGACTTAATGAACACACAAGTCACTGAAGACACAATGATACTTGGCTGCTTGGTGCAAAACTGCAAATGCAAAACTAGAACTTTGAGGATGAACAATGAATTTTTTGTAATGGCGGATAGAATAATGGCGGATTCTCGATGTCACCGATGCACGCTAAATGT
>JAGFPH010000844.1:366822-383287 GCA_018207615.1 Philaenus spumarius
AACACCACGCCGCAGGAGAGGAAAATTCCAGCCATCGACCTTCGGAAAATCTCCCATGGGCTTCCCCAGGACCAACAGGAGCAGTTCTATGCAATGCTCAGACGCGAACCTGCTGCGTTACACGTGGATGGACCTCTGGGACGGACCAGGAGCGCTAAACACCATATTAAATTAAAGACAGCCACGCCATTCCATCTGCCACCCTACCGGTGCTCCCCGAAGAAGAGGCGAATAATCAACGAGCAGATCAGGGAGATGCTCGCCGCAGGAGTCATTGAGCCGTCCAACTCACCATACAGCTCACCAGTCGTGATGGTGACCAAGAAGGACGGACAACCGAGATTCTGCGTAGATTACCGCCGACTTAACGAGGACACCGTAGACGTTCCACCAAATATCCCCGTCATTCATCAGGCCTTGAAGGACATTGGGAACGCGCAGATCTTCACCACCCTGGATCTGACGAGCGGGTGCTGGCCGATTCCGATGGACGAGGACGCTAGACCATACACGGCATTTAGCACACCTGATGGGGGACACTTCGAATTCACAGTGAAGCCTTTCGGTTTGAAGAACGCCCCAAGCACCTTCCAACGGCTGATGTCGCAGACCGTGCTGGCAGGGTGTAACCGAGATACTTGTATCACCTATCTCGACGACATCATCATCTTCTCCAAAGATTGGGACCAGCATCGCCACCATGTAGAGAGGGTGCTGGAACAGCTTCAGGTACATGACCTCACCTGCCACTTGGAGAAGTGTTTCGTCGGGAAGACGGAATTAGACTACCTCGGCCACACCATCACCAGCCAGGGGAACAAGCCGCAAGAACATCATGTCCGCACCATCAGGGGCGCCACCAGCCCGAGGACCCGCAAGGAAGTGCGCCAGTTTATCGGAATCTGCAATTGGCTCCGGGAATACGTCCCCAACTTCGCGGAAACGATAGCGCCCATCACCGACACTCTAGCCACCAAGAAGGCTTTCAGATGGACCGATGCAGCCGAAGCCGCCTTCCTCAGCACTAAGAAGGCGTTGGAGAACCCCAGCATGCTGCAACGCCCGGACGGAAGCCTTCCATTCATACTTCAAACAGACGCTAGCCAGATTGGAATGGGAGCGGTCCTTTTCCAGGAGCATCCAATCCTGGGGAAACATATCGTGTCCTACGCCAGCGCCAAGTTCTCGCCAGCGGAGCAGAGGTACCACAGCAACGAGCAGGAGTGCCTCGCCGTCGTCTGGGCCATCAAGCGGTACCGGGCTTATCTAGAAGATAGGCCATTCTGTCTCCGCACCAACAACCGAAGCTTGGTCTGGCAAAAACAAGATGAAGGACACCAGGTCGAAGCTGACCAGATGGGCTTTACTCCTGCAGGAGTATTCCTTCACCGTCGAGCACTGTCCAGGACACCTCAACACTCTTCCAGATGCACTGTCTAGGGACCCGGAAGAGGGAACAACGCCAGAAGATGTTGACAACTCGGAACGCCTTCTCCCTCCTGTAGTAAAGGGGGAGAAACAGGACCAAGAGGACCCCGCCATCTTCTTAGTGGAACCAAGGACACTGTTCGACGACATCAAGGAAGCCCAGATGGAAGACGCCGAGATCAATAGGATCCAAGGGCGACTCCAGCGAGTCCAAGGAAAGGAAGAACGTAACCGAACACCTGGCGACCTCGTCTTCATGAGGAGTTTTAAGGACACCGAGTCAGCAGTGTGGAGAGCGTACCCATCGAAACCCGGGGTATGGCTACTCTTAGTGCCCCGCCAGCTCCAAGAACGCCTCATGTACGACTTCCATGATACCGAGACCGCTGGACACCCCGGACGAGACGAGATGCTACGGGCCATACAGCAGCACTACACGTGGGCCACGATCCGGAGAGATGTGGAGCACTACGTAAAGCAATGCCTGCTGTGCTCATGCGTCAAATCCAGTCGCCCTTGGAAACAGCCACCTCAGAGACCGCACCAACCAGGCAGCCCATTCGACACCATCGCCCTGGACCTGATGGGACCATATCCGATGTCCGGCAACCGGAAAAAATACATCCTCGTGGTAACAGACCTGTTCACCCGTTGGACTGAAGGCTACTCCATCTTCAGTTCAGACATCCAACGAGTCACCACCATGCTACAACAGGAATTCTTCCCCAGGTGGGGATTCACCAGCCAAGAGTGGGCGAACTTTTGCAGCAGAAACCAGGTCATGCACTGGACTACGCCGACCTACCATCCTCGCGCCAACCCCAAAGAACGCCGGAATCAAGGGATCAAGGTGGGACTGCGACTACACCTGCAGGACGATGCCCACCGCCGGTGGAGCCAACACCTTCCGATGGTCCTCTTCAACTTACGGACCTGTTGGAACGCCGCCACCGGGATCTCTCCAAGCGAAACGGTTCTGGGTTTCAACCTCCAACGACCAGGCGAATGGAAAAACCCAGGAATGCCACGTATGCCGGCAGAGGAAAGGCATGCGAGGATGAGACGTCACCAGGCCAAGTACCAGCAGCACCTCCAGGAGCCAACACCACCCCACTACCAGACCGAAGACGCCGTAATGGTCCTTACCCGGAAGGACCATACCCAATCGACAGCTACGCCGGAGGCCACTGCTACCTGGGTCCGAAAGGGCAACTCCACCTCCAAGATCCACGCAGACGACCTCAAGCCAGCTCCAACCATCCCCTAAGAACGATCTACCGCCAGTGTCATGTGCTCCAAAAATTATTATGTATTGTTAGAATTAAGGCTAGGACTTAGTATACAGCAAAAAACAATCAAGTGAAATTTATTATGTATTGTTAGGATTAAGGCCAGGACTCAGTTACGGCAAAAATTATCAAGTGAAATTTATTATGTATTGTTAGGATTAAGGCCAGGACTCAGTTACAGCAAAACAATTAAGGGTGATTTATATGTTAGGTTAAGGAACAGACTCCAGTTCGGCGATTTTATATAGAGTGTTTTTCTCACAAGTGGTAGCCAGGACTAAATAGCGGCTGAACAGTCCACATGAAAAATTTCTCTTTTCTTTTTTTGTGTTACCACCTTTGAAAGGTGGATATGAATATATGTTAGGATTAGTGTATGCGTATTTTTGAAGGGTACGCATACTTAGTTTGTAAGATTAATGTAGTTAGGTTTAAGAAATTTTTACGTAAAATAAAAAAATATTGAGTTGTCTTTTCCTCCTTTGGTCTCAAGGTAGCTCAGAACAAAACAACACTCTCCCCGCTCACTCCAAAACTTGGGTGAAGTCAGTTCCTCAAGTGAGGGGGGAGTTGATAACGCCAAAACACACGGGAACTAATTAGCCTTCCCAAAACTTACATGCCAACAACTTCTCTACAAACTTCTATCATAGCTTTACGCTACAGCATCGGAAAAACATACTAACTGAGAACGTATAATTAACTAAATACCTGATTGGCCGACAGCTTTCCGCCTAGCAGCAAGTTTAGACTAAAACCGGAACAATAACACAAACTCTAAACTTGCGGACCCCTAGCCAATCACAACCCGATTGGTTAGCTTCGCCGTAAAATCGCACAATAGCTCGGCCATTGTTCTCCACTAACAATGACCAAGAGATTGTAGGTCACACTTCACTTCAGGACACGGACGACTACACAACACTGCAGGACCCGGGGTAGTGCCTTCTTCTGTTCTTCTCGAGAGACACGTCCAGTGAAGTTTTCGGACGGCCCTTGGAGTTCTGAGGATGGTTTTATCACGGGGAGCGCTTCACATCGAACACGACTAATGGACGTACACTCATCGTCGCTGGCGGACGCCTTAATTGGGGAGTCTCTCCTGGTACCTGATGTTGGTTACTGCGGGCAGCGTAGTCACCCATACAACGCACTCTTCTTCGACGGACGATCACCACACAACGCCGGCCGACTCTTTCTCCAGTCTCCCGTAGTCCGACTCCCGTAAGGATCTATTCCGCTGCTGGTTCCCCCACTACCACTGCCTCTCTCGCCGTCGGTCACAAATTTACGCACTTCTCGCAATGTTCTCAAGCATTTTTATCATACTTTATCAACCTTATAAAAAAATTGCAGATATATGAATTGTAGGTTTTAATGTATACTTTCAGAATCCGTATAGTAAATTTAAATCTGGCCACACAGGTTAATAGGGCGCATTATGCAAGATAGTTGCCTAAATTGTTATACTGAAATTGCAGAATAACTATTAGTGCGACAAATTTTATCTTCCACGGGTTTAAATTACACATAATAAACAATCATTTTCTGAAAGATCTGCCCTTAATTAACAAATGTATGAATTTTTGGTAAATTGTAATTTTAAAGCATTTTTCCTACTGTTCTCGGTAAAAAATGATCCGATTCATGTCTATAAAAAAATATTTTGTTGGTTTTTTAATTCTCTATAAAAATGTACCATTGCAGGTTTCGAGATCTATTAATAACTTTTTATAATATCAATGAAAAACCCAAAAAAGTCATATTTTATTGTTATTTTTGTTTATAAAAAATGTGCAAAAGCTCCTTTTCTGATAGTTTGTGTATTTTACATACCTGTGTGCTACCCTTATTTATTTATTTATTTTTACTGTCATTAAACAATCTTAAAACTGCAATAGACATTGTCTTAAAAACTACAAAAACAATATTTTAAAAACTTACAACGATATACATAGGGTACACAGATACAAACAGACATACAACATAAGGCAGTGAAAACTTACACATTGTATTACAATAACCACCACTAGACCAACAGACCAATAACTAATTTGCCATAATTTCAACAGACTCCGTGCCAGGATTTTATAGAATCATCAAATTCTGTTATACTGTACAAGGCTTTTGCCTTGAGCCAGGTCTCTAAGCCATTTTTGAATTTTTCCCTGGGCAGATGCTTAACATCATCTGGCAACATATTGAATAACCTCACTCCAATCTGACCAAAGTGGGCTTGAGATTTTGTGAGTCTGACTTGTGGAACATTTATCTTATTTCTATTCCTTGTGTCATAAGAATGGACTTCGCTACGAGGATTAAGACTACTTAAATTATCCCTGACATGCAACAGACACTGCAAAATAAACATACTAGGCAAGGTCAATATTTTCAACTCAATGAAATGTTCTCTACAGGAAGTAAATTTACCAAGTCCCAACATTGTGCGCAAAGCTCTCTTTTGCCAGAGAAAGACTCTTTTTGTGTTGCATGAATTTCCCCACAATATTAAGCCGTAATTTAAATGGGAATTAAAAAATGCATAATATGCCATCAACAACATTTTCTTACCCAAACAAGTTTTGAGTTTTTGCAGTAAAAATATTACTCTAGATAGTTTGGAACACAAATAATTTGTGTGATGATCCCAATTCAATCTACTATCCAGAAGTATTCCTAGCAATTTAACTGGTTCACTGTCCAGATTTTTCTGTAAATTGCTCACAGAGAAGAGTAGTTGCTCTGTTTTATTAACATTGAGCTTAAGTGAATTTTTTGTAAACCAGAGTACAGATCTTTCCAACATAGTGTTGGTCATTGCTTTAACATCCTCTAAATTTCTACTGGCTGTAATCAACGTTGTGTCATCTGCATATAGGACTGATTTGTAAGGCAGAGATCCTGGAAGGTCATTCATATATATTACAAATAAAAAGGGGCCAAGTACAGAACCCTGAGGGACCCCATTTTCCACCTTCATCAACCCCGATCTTAGATTGTTGACAGATACGAGTTGCTCCCTATTTGTGAGATAAGACTTTAATAATTTCAATTCTACACCCTCTATCATGTAGTACTCTAGTTTATTTAAAAGAGTTGCATGACTTATGGAATCAAAGGCTTTGCTCAGGTCAATCATGGTCGCATTACCATAGAGTTTACTCTCAAAAGAGTCAAGGACAAAAGATACAATGTCTTGAACTGCTTTAGTTGTATTTAGACCACTCCTAAAACCAAATTGAGCATTATTGATAAGGTTATGTGTTTCAAAGTGATTACACAGTTGACTTTGCAAAATGGCTTCAATTACTTTTGATAGACAGGATACCAAAGAAATTGGGCGATAGTTCTCAACTTCAGATTGTTCTCCTTTTTTATAAATTGGTATTGTTACAGTTTTCTTTAATTCGGTAGGAAATGTTCCCTCCCTTAGCATGACATTTAGCAGCTTACAAAAGGGGTTAAGGAAAGTGTCAACTGTGTTTTTCAAAACGTAATTAGAGAGGCCATAGTAATCCTCAGCTTTGGACCAACTCATTCCCCCCACAATTTTAAGAATATCCTTCGGCTCTACTTTTCTCCACAAAAATCTAGACACAAAATCTGCAGCAACATCAGGCATAGAGTTAGGATTAAATTTAAAATCGTCATTAGAAGTTATGACTGAATGTTTACCAAGATTAATGAACCCAGCATTGAGCTCATCAAGATCAATAGGGATGTGAGATATAATCTTATTGTTGCCACGGTTTTTTCTAATCATTTTCCAAGCAGTTCTACATTTGTTTTTAGATTTTAAAATTAAATCATCATTGGCTTTAATTTTAGCGAAAGAAATTTCCTTTCTATACTTTTTCTTAAGCGTATTATATATGATTTTAAAATCTGAATCTGTCCTAGACTTTTCATATGCCAATAACACCAGCGTTTTTAGATTTTTTAGGTAGGGAGTATACCAATTGTTAGATTGTTTCTGTTGTGAAACATTTCTTTTTAGTTTTGTGATTCTAGGGCAGCAAGACTCAAAATGACCTACAAGTGTGTTAAGAAACAAATTAAAAGTGTCCTCAAACTTAACTTTTCCCTCAATGATCTGGGACCAATTGACATCTATGAGATTACGTCTAAGATTATTTATATTTTCAACGCTCAACAATCTAAGTGAAATAGTTTCAAATGCCCGGACAGAGCTGAATTGACTTTGAGTATGCATTTCTAGAAAAATGCCTTTGTGATCAGAGAGATGAGGATCAAAAATATGTAGCTTAACTATATTAGCCCTTAAGTTAGTGATCACATTGTCCAAACAGGCAGAGTGCCTAGTAAGCTCTCGGTTAAGGCAAAAAAGATCAAGAGCTGCCAAACTGTCAATGAAAACCCTATTTCTGTTAGTTGACTCGCGAATATCATGGTTAATATCTCCAAATATTAATATATTATTTTCCCTGTACCTATCAAACAACTGTTTCAGTTCTTCAATACCTTCAATTAAAATTTCCAAATGTGCATTTCGTACACAATAGACAGAGACGACAAAAATATCATACATGGAGACATGCATAACAGCACATTCAAAAATACCCTCAATACATAAATGTTCAACATCAATTTTTTTACAAAATGAACTTAGCCTACTTCTAGCAAAAATAGCAACTCCTCCGCACTTCTTATTCGCTCTACAGTAGCTAGAGACAAGTTGAAAGTCATTAGGAGTGTACAACTCAACCTCATCATTCAGAAGCCAGTGTTCATTTAAACATATAAAATCACATTTGGAGTCGTCCATTATTATCTCTAGTTCTGTTAACTTCCTGCGTATAGATTGTATATTTAAATGGAAAAATACTATGGAGTTTTTTTGTTTAATATTACTAGTATGCAAATTCTTCACTTCTTTAATTGAAATACCACTGTCCACTGTGACTGCCGTGCAAGTTTTCACTTGTTCTGAGGACGAATTTATAAAAAAACTGTTATTACCAATGGGTAAATCCTGATTAGAAATAACAAGAGAATCCTTACTATGCTCGGTATGGTTTACATGCAACATTTGAACACCAAACCGAGAATAATCCCCATTTATCCTAAAAAACTATTAAATGTTTGTTTCTGCAAATTATGTATATGTCTAATTATAGCCGTATACACAATACATTTGCCAGCTTTATTGAGGTGAAGGCCATGGGACGTGAAGCTATTTCGCAGTAAAGTTGTAATATTTACTAGCCTAACATGCTTGAAAGTGGCAGCAATGGCATGAAGTTTAATGTTATATTTATAAATTGCATCGTTTTTTGTTTCATCATCAAAACGGTAAGGAACCGTTGAGATAATGACACTAGTATTTTCTGTAGTCTTTAAAGCTTCAGCCACACATCCCAAGGCCTCCCCTGATGACCCATTACAAAAGTCATTAGTTCCTCCCAGAATAATCAAAAAATCTGTTTTAGTCATTGATTGTTTAGTGTTTTTAATACCCTGCAAAACATCACACATCCTAGCATTAGGTTTATAGTCACTCGCAACAGATATTTCACTTCCTGATCTACTTTGTAGAAGTTGACGGAAGTCCCTTGCGTGGCTGTCTCCCAAAATATGAATTTTATGTTTATATTTATTCAATGCCAATGGCCTTTGTTTAACAACCTTTACTACTTCTTTACAATTCACTTTTGAATTTACGTCTCTTATTCTTAATGGCATCTTTTTAACATTTCTTGCTAAATTATTCTTGTTATTTTCATACTCATTCTCGTGTTGGATACTGGCCTTATGAGTTTCAGAATTTAACGAATTTGATAGTAGAACATCAAACGTATTTTTAATAGGTATGATAAATTTTGGGGGTAAACTTTGTCTGTGTGTTTTTTTTTTTTTTTGTTTATTTAAAAATAAGAAGGGTGAATCACTTGTGTTTGAAAGTTTATCAATTTTATTTTCTAGGAAAATTATTTCTTCTTCTCTTTTTAAAACCATATTCTGTAGTAGAGAATTTTTTGTTTGGAGTGCTTTTATTTCTAAGTTAGCCCGTTTAATGTCTTCCTTCAGGCTATCCAAGAGAGAGTTTGTTCTATTTAATTCATCAATGAATTCATTACTTATGTCCTCATCAGTAATGTTATCGTCATTTTCATTACCATTTACAGGGATAATATCAGTACAGGTCACACAATACCAAGAGGCTTTAGTTTTTACAAAGTCCTTGAATTCGTCTAGTGATAAATCTGTACAGTCCAAATGGAACCAGGAATCACATTTACCTCCACACAATATAGCTTGTCTAGTTTTAGTGATACTTTTAAAACACTTACCGGTACCACATAAACATTTATTATTTTTTCCCTTCCCCATCTCAAAAATTTCTATATCAGTCAAATTTGTTATAATTGTAAACAAGCAAACAAAATCACAATAACACAAACACACAATGCACACAACAAATCCAAAACAAATAGAACCTGCTTTTATTATGCAAGATGTCACTAGTAAACAGAGGACAAGTCAATATTAGTTAGTATATCAACGATCTCTGTCTAATTAGAGCAAAGTTCAGGTTTAATCTGATTACTGTCCTATTAAAGTAAGATAAGAAATGTATGTAATAGATCCTATTACCCAAGGTCACTTTCAATTTGATATATATTGCACTTTTCACAGTTTTTGAAAACGAAATTTTAATTTTAAAATTCGCCACGACGCGCACTGCAAAATACTCTTCAATTTTGTATAACTTTCATCCAAATTGTGCTACTATTACTTTGGTTACTGGCACCCAATTCAGGAGCCTCAAACAAGTTGCAACCACTCACTTTAACCACTCCTTGAGTTTCCTCACTGTGGAACCACTCCTTAAAATCACTGTGGATGTCGCTTGCTGTTAAATTTAATACAAAAATTAGCCTTTTTTGGCTCAATTGGCTGGACTAGCACTGTAAAATAGATTAATGCAAAAACATCGGCAAACACCAAACTTATTATTAAGAGTTTGAGGGTGAAACTATATAATGTGTATATTATTCTTAAACACTTAAGTCAGTTTTAGTGAATGTAAAAAAACTCTTTCAACATTTTTTAAAAAGCTCAAATAGTAGACACAATTTGATGACTTAAATGACACAAAATTACTCAAATCTTCTATCCTAAATTATTACCTAACTAATAGAATAGGTAGGCCTACCCATTATTAACCACGTTTCGTTATAATGTATCCTAACAATATGCTACACAAAATATATAATCCAATTAAACAGGAACTGAAAACAGAGATATAACCAAGAATCAAAAATTGAACTAGACTTGATTATAATTATGCAAGCTGAAATTGCTTTAAAACAAAATATCAAATATGTTGCAATGCAAGATTTATAAGAAGCAATGGAGAAAGAATGTGAATGAAATTTAAAAGAAAAAATTGCAACATGAACATAGTATGTACATCAACTTAGACAACATACCAAAGTGATACAATAAATATCATTAACACGTTCACTGCTACGCAAATTTCGTATTTCCTGAGCTAGGAGCTGACCTTTTATTTTTTATATTTATAGCCTAAATGAGCAGAAATTACTTTATTTTTAACCTTTCTACGTAATAATCACTAATATTTTAAAGCGGACGCACATGTGCCTAAATAGCACATACATTTAAAATTGGCTTACGAAGCACGCATGCTCTGTGTATTGAAAATTCTTCCAATACGGGGGTTGGAATGCGAAGCACGCAATGAACTGTGTGTCGGCCGCTTCTCATAGTGTTCAGTATCAAGCTCACATGTGCGTCCTTAGCAGTAAACGTGTTAAAGATGTAAAAAATTAGTTTAGCAAGTAATAAAACATTAGAACATCAAAATAACTTGACCGATGCTACCAGCTGGCTGCCGTAAAGCTTATATATTGTAATACTTTACATTTACAAATAAATGTAACAATAACAGTAAAATATTGTTTAGGTTTTCTAAAGTGTCATTGCCAAAAACAGTATACCTGACAACTCTAAGTGATTAGACTGAAATGGGTAGTATGGTTAAAATGTACTAAACAAAGTACAGTGGAGTCCCGATATTTCAAGTTGAATGGGACCCCGAGAGTACCTCGGATTGTGAGATACTCGAATTACACATTATATGCAGAGATTAAAATAAAACTACCATTTATAGTCCTCATATAACTGCAAAAATTGAAGCTTTATTAAATACACACTGTTTTATATATTGAACACCGATGTACAAACGTAATTTTATATACTACAGTACAAAAATATAAATTTATTTTTTAAAGAAATCATAAATACAGTAGTTTTTTGTTTAACTACACTGCAACGTTTATGAGCAGCGATGTCACGCCAACGACAGAGTAATACGGTTTACGGTATCAGCTGCAGTAGCTTCGAGTAGTGTAGCGCTGCATCCAAATCAGCGACTAAACAAATATTGCACACAATACAGTAATGGAACTGATTTATTTTTAGACACACCAGGATTGGTGTCGATTGACCTTGTAAAAAAGGGGGGGAAATTTGTTTCTATGGTATTTTTGTATATTGAAGGCGCTATTTGTGGCTCGAATTACACGGATCCTCGGATTATCGCGACTTGAATTACCGGGACTCTACTGTAATACCATTAAAAAAATGCAAGTGTAACAGAAATCTTATCATAAATATAACCTAAGCAAGAATCGAATCTAAAGAAAATGTTTTGTAAAATAATCAAAATTATACAAAATTTCAAACGGCAACCTCCATTGGTAAGATTAAAATCCGAGTTGATATATTTATGATCAAACAAATATCTAAGCTTGCCAATGTTTGGGTACTGAATCTTACAGGTTTTCTTGTGTCAACTCTCATATTTGGAGTTTTATTTGTCCTAGCAGATAAGTGAATTAGATAAAAATGTTCAGCATTTCTTCTACAACAGAAATCACTATTAATAAGTAATTGAACGTTACCTTATTCGTATGTCTAGTGACTTCTTGTCAATTGGTCTATTACCACATGTTTTGGAGCTGTAACTTCATTATCAGGTTATAAATTATCACGCCAAAGAGATCGTCGCACATTAAAACAAAAGTGCACACCACAATACGCTACACATTTAACACTCGTGTTCACAGAGAGATCAGGTGAACACCCTGACATGGACGGTATTGACTGATACACGGGCTGACATACCCGTGTTTAGCGTAATGTGTTTCCTTTAGAAAAAACCCAATTACATAATATTGCTGGATCCTGGTATTCCTGAAGAAATCATTAATTAGAGGCTAAGTTAATTAGTTTTTGCATTTCTGGACAAGTCAGGGTTCAACAGTCGCTTCCGTAGATAACGCCCCGCTCGTCCCAACTTGTTGAAGGGTTGCACTACATACGATCAAGATTCCATGTTGGCCTAGAAATATCGCTTTTTACAAAATTTTTGTAAAAATTGAAACTTTCGGAATTACACGGGTCCTGCCCGTTGTAGTTCCTATAACTTTTATATGTTTATTCTCTTGAGCTATTGTAAATACTTTGCAGTTTATTATTTCTATGGCAACCTGTCTGGTACGTGACAATGCGATAAAATCAGGTATGCGGATCAAACTGGATACCTCGAAATCTCCATGACCCTAATGCTGCTTTCTGTCTGATAACTGTTTGAAGTACTAGCAGTTGCCATTCCATGCAGTTGTAAATGAATGTCATAGTCCAGGAAATGAAGTTTTTGAAAAAAGCAAAAAAATAGTTTTGGAAATTGGTATACATACGTATTAATGGGATGATCCTTTCAAACAAACTAAAAGTACTCAGTAGTGGGACGGCGGGAAACTAGCACCACCAAATTGGTTTTAAGGTTGTTTTTATAAATATCTAAAAAAACTAGCAGGTTTTCAAAAAATATTACCCATATTATAGAGCATCAAATTCCCTACAATCAATGTCCTATTCATGTTTTATGTAGGTGAAATGGTTACAGAAATAATTGTCCACAAATTTGTGTATTTATACAAAATCGTCAGGTAGAAAAGAACTTGAGCAATATAAAACTTTCTAAGTGTTTGCAATGAGAGTCTGAGCTCTAGCCCAAATAACAAATGCCTAAAATGTTTTAAAAAACATGTTTTTGGAAATTTGTCTACTTATGGGGTGCTCCTGTTGGCCATACTACATACATAGTGGTTTTAGGTTCCTTTTTTAGCTTTTTTATAAATAGGATAATTTAAAACTTTAATTGTGTATTTATGAAGTTTGTAAACATTTTAAAACATTTCTATGGATTTGGAAGAAAGTTAGAATGTCGGAGAAGAGAGAAATGGGGGGAGGGGAGATCAAACAACACATGTGAATCATATAAAATTATGTTAGGTATTGTTAAGATTAGAGGGTAGATTTAAGAAATAAATATAATTAAAATAAAGTTTAGAATAGTTTAGAATTTACTAGCCCAAGACGAAGACACATAAAGTGGAGCATCATTGTGTAATAGAGCAGAAAGTTATGAAATAGCTGACTCGAACAAGACACACTTACAAAGAAGCAATTGGATAATCTGACAAACTATAAAAGGGTCATACTGACCTAGATCTAGGACCAGTACTTTGTGTGCCGGGCGGAGACTCTGTGGGACAGAGCTAGGGCTTTCTGCGGAAGGCAGAAAGCATTGCTGGTCGGGAAGTGATCATTTTGGGCTACGAGAATTCCAGTTAGAGAGCCTTGGTAAATAGGTAGGAAAACATACTGTCAGATTTCCATCAGTAAAGTCCCAAGTAGCACACATCGTTGGCCCAACGTTGGGGAATTGTCGGCACCGTTGGGGAATGGTGGGTTGGGGTGCCAACATATTGCCAACAGAGGCCCAACCAATAATTCCGTCTGTTGGGCCAACAATGACATTTTCTGTTGGGCCAATGTTGGGAGTTAGTCTGTATAAAATTATCTTTATTAATTCCTTATTATATTAATATTTACATGTAATAAATATTATTTAAAAATCGGTTATATTGTTAGATTAAGTGATATAAAGTTATTAATAAAGTTCATGATTCTATAACATTTAGCGTGCATCGGTGACATCGAGAATCCGCCATTATTCTATCCGCCATTACAAAAAATTCATTGTTCATCCTCAAAGTTCTAGTTTTGCATTTGCAGTTTTGCACCAAGCAGCCAAGTATCATTGTGTCTTCAGTGACTTGTGTGTTCATTAAGTCTGTGTCATTTGGCATTTTCAAATGAAAATGATTTGTTTTCTTAAAAACTTTATCACCATTGTGTGTTTTAAGTCTGTGTACTTTGGCCTTGTGAAGTGGAAGTGATTGATTTTTATCTTTGCAAGTAAGTAGTAACATACAGCACTTATATATTTTACTTTTATTTTAGATTAGTAAAAAAATACTAACAGGGGTTAGTTCTTGTCTTGTTTTAAAATAAATAATTGTTCACAATTAATTATAACATGTGATTTCAGTTTTATTTTTTAAAGTGGTAGGTTACTTGTTGTACACTACCTAAGTTACTGGTAAATAAACTTTTAGGTTAAACTAAGTGATTTTTAATATTGGTAGACTAGCTTAAAGGCCTATAAGGTAAAATATTAATTACAAAAAGATTTTACAAGCTGGACTAGGTAGTAAAAAAAATACTAACAGGGATTAGTTCTTGTCTTGTTTTAAAATAAATAATTGTTCACAATTAATTATAACCTGTGATTTCAGTTTTATTTTTTAAAGTGGTAGGTAGGTTACTTGTTGTACACTACCTACCGGTAAATTAACTTTTAGGTTAAACTAAGTGATTTTTAATATTTGGTAGACTAGCAAAGGCCTATAAGGTAAAATATTAATTATAAAAAGATTTTACAAGCTGGACTAGATAGTATGCATAAGAATAATTATTACATAATTTACAGTTTGCTATTTGCCAAAGTAGGCTAATTAATGTTTATAGGCCTACTTGGGGGAATAATAAATGCATCGTTTCTATTGTTCATAAGATAAACAAGTTATTGAGGTTAAAATTAATAAAACAAATAGCCTACACTCAAAAAAATCTGGGCGCAAGTTTACTATTCGACCCTAGGCTAACCTATGGCAACAGAAATGCATGAATAATAAAAAAAACCTAAAAGGTTCTAACCTATAGTAGGCCTATTTAGTCACAGTATGTTTACCTGTATTCAACATTTAACAGTAGGCTAGAATGTAAAGCAACGTCGTTGTCTGCAAAAATATTTAGTTAGGGCTAGGGTCGAATAGTAAACTTACGCCAAAATCTGTTAGATACTTCGACAACTGCAAGCCTACTAGGTATCTTGTTAATTACTTAATTGGTTCTTGGTTAGGTTATGTCTAGACTTTACCCAAAATTTAATACAGAAATTTAATTTACTAGGTACTACAAATACACAAACCTGAACTTTTTTCTTAATAAATATAGTATTTATATACTTCACTGATGCCGGGAAACCATAGGCCTTACCTATTATTAATAATTGTATTAACTCTTAGTGTTTTCATTTAAATGTCAGAGCATTTCTATACCTACTTGTGTTTTTTGACAATCATAATTACCATCATTTAGGCCTAGGCCTAGAATTAAAACAAGACAAGATTTAGAGCTGAATCTTCAAAAAGTGTTTCAGCTATATTTTAGTTTCGATTTCGAATTATAGTTATTTTTAGGTTAAGGTTTTAAAATGGTACATATAAGCTTATATTTTCCATTTGAGTTTTACGGTACTGGTTTAAATTTATTGAAACAGTTTAGTTAGGCCTAACCTATTTTACAGTTTAGGTACGGTACTAATTTTAATTTTGAAGAGGGTTATAATATAATGTATGTTTATACATTAATGTTTGTACAGTAATGTCGGCTATCATTTACATAAGTTACCGTACTATGAATTTAAAAACTGAAATGTCCGTAAAAATACGGAGGTAAAGTTTTTGCTTGATTTAAATTCGTCAAGTCTAAAAACAAGACATTGTTATTATAAATTATCAAAAATTGTTCTCCATTTAAAGTGTGTTACTATTTTGTATTGTAGAATAAATATTGAAATTATGAATCATAGGTGAAATATTATGTATACGTAGTACGTACCCCCTAAAGTATGTAGAAAAAATATTAAAATTTACAAATAATTTAAAAGAAAATTGGGTGTAAGCTTTAAAAAATAGTTTAAAAAATATTGTTTATTTATTTAAAATATATAGGCTAGCTCAACTGATTGAAGATGCGTATTGTTTGTAGAATAAATAATCTGATATTAATGGTGAATAGTTTACAAAGACTGGGTTAGTTTCAAATTTTATGATAGTTTAGTTAGACAATAATATTTGAGTTAACTCTTCTTTAATATGCTGTCTAACTAAAATATCTTAAAATTTGAATTTGACCCAGTGTTTGTATCTTATTACCATATTAATTACTTACACCTCTAAACTTCCATTAACAGCTGATTTCATAGCATTAATTTGTATTTCTAATTTGTAGGTTATGTTAATTTATAGGAGTAGATAGACCTATAAATAAAAATAATGCTGGATCTTTAGTGTAACTTAACTCTCGTTATATCATAAACTTAAGCAATTGAACGTACCGTACACATTTAAATTAACTACGGTTTGATTAATCCTGCCATATCTTTATTAAAAAGAATGTATAGCTAATAATACACCTTTATCCATCTTTATAATATATCTAAGGGTCTCCCTCCCTAGTATATTGATATGTATCATGTTTCCTCTGTGTTTAAAAAATCTGTT
>JAGFPH010000844.1:384686-397511 GCA_018207615.1 Philaenus spumarius
TTTCAATACACGCAGCCAGCGATCCAGTGTGTTTATACATCGATGGCGACATCAGCCGTTGGAAGGTGCTTGGGGCGTTCTTCAAACCGAAAGGTATCACTGTGAATTCGAAGTGTCCCCCATCAGGTGTGTTAAATGCCGTGTATGGTCTAGCGTCCTCGTCCATCGGAATCTGCCAGTACCCACTCGTCAGATCCAGGGTGGTGAAGATCTGCGCGTTCCCAATGTCCTTCAAGGCCTGATGAATGACGGGGATGTTTGGTGGAGCGTCTACGGTGTCCTCGTTAAGTCGGCGGTAATCTACGCAGAATCTCGGTTGTCCGTCCTTCTTGGTCACCATCACGACTGGTGAGCTGTATGGTGAGTTGGACGGCTCGATGACTCCTGCGGCGAGCATCTCCTTGATCTGCTCGTTGATTATTCGCCTCTTCTTCGGGAAGCACCGGTAGGGTGGCAGATGGAATGGCGTTGCTGTCTTTTATTTAATATGGTGTTTAGCGCTCCTGGTCCGTCCCAGAGGTCCATCCACGTGGAACGCAGCAGGTTCGCGTCTGAGCATTGCATAGAACTGCTCCTGTTGGTCCTGGGGAAGCCCATGGGAGATTTTCCGAAGGTCGATGGCTGGAATTTTCCTCTCCTGCAGCGTGGTGTTGTCCCAGGTCATCGTCCTACGTTCTTCCTTCCCGAAGGTCAGGGTATCCCTGGCGAAGTCGCACGCAACCTGTTGGTTGCGTAGCCAGGGGACCCCAAGGATGACTGCTTCCGCCAGGTGGTCGGCAACCAGGAGATCTAGTTCCATCCGCTGGTCCAGTATCCGGATTTCGATTTTTATCTTCCCTCTTACTCGGAGGCAGGCGTTTCGATCAGCGAGGCGGGCGGCGGTGTTTGTCCTCTTCAGGCTGTCGAGCAGGTGACCAGGCAGCTGATCCGTCCGGACAAAGTTTTGACTGGCAGCGGAGTCAACCAAGGCGGCGAGTTGTTGTTGGCCGATGTGAATCCGTATCCTTGGTATCGCTGCACAGTCTCCGGATGTGAGGTGTTGGGTTGTGTCTACTTTCGGGCAGGAGCCTCTTCTTCGTTGCCTGCCCGTCTCCAGTTTTCCGCCGACTGTTCGCGCCTTCTCTTCAGTGCCGGGCAATCCCGATGGTAATGGTACTCGGGACAGTAATGACATTTCGGGTCCTTTGCGGGTGGTTGCGTGGTTGGCGTTGGCTTGTTTGGATGCCTGTAGGGGAGTTCCTCCGCCGCCGCCGTTTTCTTTGTTGAGGTCCGGCGTTGTTCCACTAAGATCTCTTCTATCGCCGTGGCCTTTTCAATGAGGTCCTCCAGGTTATGAATGTGATGGGCCTGGAGGTGAAGGCGAAGTTCCGGTAACAGCTGTTCCTGGTATAGGAAACGTCTGGAGTCCTCGTCTCCTGGTGGTCGCAGCCTCTTTGCCAGCTGGGTTTTCCGTAGCAGAAAGGCGTCCACGGATTCTCCGACGCGCTGCTTCCTGGAGTACAGCTCCCCTTGTAACTCCGCCAAGACTGCTGCAGAGTCGAAATGACGGAGGAACCTCGACTTAAAATCTTCCCAGTCGAGGCCCGCTTCCTGGTAGGGCTGGAACCATCTGTCGGCCTTTCCCCGCAGGTGTTGAGCCGCCGACTTTGTCCACTGCGACCTAGGGGTGTGTCGCAGCTCGTTCTCGCACTCTGCGATGAAGGCTCGTGGCTCCTCGTGCCCTACTCCGAAGAATTCCGACAGTCTTGGTGGTGGTGGTGCCGCATTTTGTTGTAACAGTTGCGCCAGCGTCGCGAGAAGCTCCGTGGTCGTCGTCTGCGTCGGTAGGATCTGCGCCGTAATGTATGACCCCTGGGCAACGTCGCTTTGCCCAGTGCCATACCGCTGCTGCTGGGTAGTCGTGGACTGTAGGGTCTGCGCTGACGGCTGGCCATATAACCCCTGGGCAATGGTACTTTGCCCAGTGTTACATAGTTGTTGTGGCTGAGTCTGCGTCGGTAGGATCTGCGCTGAGGTACGGTGTGTGTATGGCTCCTGGGCGATTGTACTTCGCTCAGTGCCATACTGCTGCTGGGTCGCCTGTAGGATCTGCGCCGACTGGTATGCCTCCTGAACAATTGGACTATGCCCAGAGGTATACCTCTGTTGAGGCGTCGTGGTCTGTAGGTTCTGCTCAGATCTTTCGCCGAGTGTTTCCTGTGCAATGGTGCTTTGCATAGGCACACTCTCCAGGGTTTGAAGCGTCTCCGTTGGTTGGCTCTGGGCAGATCCTGGTGGTGGTACTGGAGTCCCCGTCGAGGTGTTCTGCCAAACAGCTCCCGCAGACAATGGTTTCGATGGAGATCATCGGAAGGCCGGCGCATTCGTTGTGGCTTGTGTGTCCACAACTGCTGCACGTCACAAAGCTCTCCCTGGCCTTTGCATGTGGCTGCTTGGCATGTCCTCGCCTGTGACCGTAGTGTCGGTGCCATGGTATTGATCGGTTGGGCGCCACTGGGTTTTGTACTCCCAGGAGTATGATGTTGCGTCCGGCGGGTCATGAGCGCACTTCTGCGGAAGATAGGTGAGCCCCGCGTTGCGGCCGCCAATTGCTGTAGGCTCCCCTCCGGCTGCGGGGAATATCTGGAAACAAAAGATAAAGGTGAAGTTAATGACGTGTGACGTGCGGAGGTGGTAGGTCGGGATGGGTTGAGGTGAAGGATAGAGGAACAGGGACTGGCCTTGTTAGGCCGGGAAGGTTTGGTGCGGGGAATGATGATCTTTTTGGGCCCTAAAAAGGGCCGGTGGGAGCGTTGAAGCTGTAGCCCTAGACCGCCGTCTCGCGAGCCAGAGTCGCCCTTGCCGCTGGTGGAGGGTCCAGTTGTAGGGTGGCGTCTGTTTGAGGTCGCTCCGGCCTGTCCGTTAGTACCACATAGACGGGTCCTCGTGGATCCACGGTGGAGGTAAGGAGAACTGCTGACGGCCTCGAGATGTCGATAGGTACCAGTTCCCGGTACTTCGTGGAGGCGTAGATCCGCTGGGCGAGACTGATGGGTGCCTGGTTCTGGACGCTCAGTCGACTGCGGCGGCGAGCTTCTCTACGGGCTTGACGGCGCTCGTAGGTCGTCTTCGGCATCTGCAACAAAAACACACTAGGAAATTAATACAGTGCCCAAGCTGGGGGGCCCTAACCGCTGACGGCGCTGGATCACCGGGGACAAGTCCCCTTTAATTTCCCCGGAGGGAGGTGATTGCTAGTAGTGAAGCCAGGTTCCTACCTTATTAATTCCCTAACGGGAGGCGGAATCACTACTAGATCACCGGGCTCCAGCCCTTTTATCTCCCTAACGGGAAGCGAGTTTCTGCGTGGCCCAAGAGAGACGAGAAGGCAAGGCGAAGAGACAACAACCGTTTGAATTGAATTAGAAAGTTGTCTCCACTCCTTGGTCCTGGTAAGCTCAGTAGTATCCGTGTAGTGGTGATGGTGTCTTGGTGCATAGTGCATGTCTGAACAAGAAAAGGTGCCTTTCTTATACAATCTCTTGGTCATTGTTAGTGGAGAACAATGGCCGAGCTATTGTGCGATTTTACGGCGAAGCTAACCAATCGGGTTGTGATTGGCTAGGGGATCCGCAAGTTTAGAGTTTGTGTTATTGTTCCGGTTTTAGTCTAAACTTGCTGCTAGGCGGAAAGCTGTCGGCCAATCAGGTATTTAGTTAATTATACGTTCTCAGTTAGTATGTTTGGCCGATGCTGTAGCGTAAAGCTATGATAGAAGTGGGTAGAGAAGTTGTTGGCATGTAAGTTTTGGGAAGGCTAATTGGGTGAATTAGTTCCCGTGTGTTTTGGCGTTATCATAGTCTCCTGAAGGTTACGCCAGACCATGCACGATTGGATCTTCCAGATACCCCCAACCATTCTCGTAAGTTTTTTTGGTCTTGTTTTTCTTGTTATTATTATTTTTTATATGTGTGTGTTAATAAATACTACAATTTATAAGTCAGGTCATTTTATTTAAAATTTTAAATAAAGTAATTTAGTTACTGTTGCTGGATCGTATAGATTCGGTGCGACTCTTCTTGTAAGTTGTTTTAAATCTTACGATATATCAAAATTAACATAAAATGGTGTTTAGTCTTGTCTTGATATAATATATATGTGTGTGTGTGTAATTTAAATTTTGATTTTCTCTTGGATTTAAAACATATTGAAATAAAAATGTGGGCTGTTCTATTTCTTATGTCGTATAGCATCATGTTCCTTTTTATTTGTGTGGGATTTCTATAATTTTCTACTTAATTTTTTATTCATTCCAATAATTATTAGCACTCTTTTTTTGTCTGTTTCAGAAACGTAGTATCAACCAAATAAAATTTTACATTTGATGTAAGCAATCCTAAGGATTTAGTGAAATTTCATGAACTTTTGTTCGATGGGTGGGTGTGAGGATATTACTGACACTGCTGACCCCCTGCCGGCACTTCAAATTCACAAATACCACTTGATTTGGAAGAAGAGGTGTACGACACCGATGCCTCTGGAATCATTGAATATGGAGAGGAGGGCTCTGTCACAGACCAGCGTGACACAGAGGTGGAGAGTTCAGACGGGAAAGACGATATGAACCACTATGTGTGCCTCCGCAAAAAAGGAAAAACGGTGGTTGATAAGTTGGAGATGGCCCATGGTCGTATTCTAAACGTTGCTTGAATTAATTCCCAGATAATATTTTTGGGGAACCAAATGAGGTCAAAAGACAAGGATTATTCGTAAGAAACTTGGACAGGAATTAATTCACAACCAGCTGGTCAGAAGGGCACAAATCTTGAACATTCCTTGGTCAATAAACACAAGAATCTTAGAGCTCATTCCACAAGCAAGAGGAGAAACACAAATATTTAATCCCAAAAACTCGGATGTACATGTGACCACCGGAGGAACACGAAAACGGTGTGTTCCCTGACTGAGAAACGCCTCCAAGAATAGAAGACTGACCAAGTATTCTTGCCAATCTTGTGGACAGTACTTATGTCTGCAACACTTCTCCTTTGTTTGTACGGATGGATGTAAATCGGGCAAATCAGCCGACAAACAGCTTGGAATACCAATGAAAGCAACTAATGTGTGTTTTATAAATATTCTTAATATTTTATCTTTACAAACACTGTACATTTTTTATCTTTATAAACATTGTAAATTTAAAAAAAATTCAATCTTAAATGTTCAAATATTTTTAATAAAAGTATTAAAAATAACCATTTTGTTATTATTGATTTTTACCCAGTTTAAGTTAGAAAAATACTAAAATTTCAGCGTATGGATCTGACAGATGCAGTGCAACCGTTCACGTGACTTTTCGGGTGCGACAATTGGAGTGATAAGAGAGCAGTTAACAGTTTTAATGAAATACAATAATGTTAAGAGGATTTTTTTTATCAGGAATGATAATACTAGTAAGCTTGTTTTACGTTTTTTTAGCAAATGATTTTTTTTTAATGGCATTCGTTAATTTTTAATTTGTTTAGGTTTTTTTTAAATATCTTTCATTCCAAAAAGGATTTAGTTTTAAATATTATTGAATACCAGTACTTATTTATGCTGTATTTATTGAATTATCACTAACCCTTAAAGCGCTAAGCTAAAATATGGGCTACCGCTAATTTAGAGTTAAAAAAATGTTTATGTATTTTCTCAAATTTCTTTTTAAATTTTGATTCTTAGGGTTAAGAAGTACACACGAAAAATACTCAACTAATTTTAAAATTGTTTTAAATGTTTTTTAAAAATTAAAACTAAATTTAGCAGAATTTACACGTATTCAAAAACTAAATATATAAATATATTGTTGTCTAAAAAAATAAAATAATTACGTACTAAACTAAGAAAAACAAGAACTTATACAAAATTAAAACTTCGGAATGAATATCAGTGAGCTATCAGTACAAACAAACAACAGCTGAATGAAACAGATGGCGTCTATATGCGTAAGCTGCGCTGAGAGAACACTTGCGATAGTAGGCGCATTTGCTCTGGAGACACAACACAGACCGATAAGCTGTATCAGACATTGCTTATATTTTTGATTTGGTCTAAACATACTCAAAGAACAGCAAGCACTCTATAGAAAGTTTTGTGGACTATGGAATCATCTAAGCACATGTTTGCGTATTTGCATTTATAGGCGCTAACCGTGCTTAGAAGTTGGGTCGTGCCGTGTCTAAAAGCGCTAGCCGCCCGTTAAGAGTGTTCAATCTGTAAATTTATTTTTGTTAAATTTTGTACAAAATAAATAACCATCCTCAATTTTATTTTCATACAAAATTTTACACAAGCACCTAAAACACAATTTTAACACGCCATATTATGTTAGTTTACTAACACATATCAATGTATTGAGAAATTAGCAGCAAAGGAAAACGTACAAGAACTGCAGGATAGCAGTTGCTTATTCGTAAACTGTGGCTAGATCGCTGCTACTGTTAACTGCTCTTTCCCTTAAATGCCCACTGCTCACAGAAAATCGCTTTTAAGCCCATCTCTAATTGTGTTAAATGAAATAGCCTACTAACTTCAAACATATTTGTATCGTATTCAAAAGTGGTTTTCTTAATTTTTATCTTTAATATCTTTCATACAGCATAAAACTCATCTGTAAGAAATATAAAATGTAGTGTTATATAATTACCTAAAATTAAAATCCACCAATAAACAATAATGCCCAAAAGGTTAGAAATGATAAATCGAAACATTTGAAGAACAAATTATTACTTCTCTTTATTTCATCAAACTTGTTGCTATAGGATTTGTCTTTCCTTATATATACATATATCCTTGGTACTTTGTATTATAAAGGCAAGAGTACTTTTTAAACACAATGATGATACCTTTACTGTCCAAATTTTTTCAGAAGTCATTTTACTCATCTTAATAATAATTTATGTCTGGAGTCGGTTTAAAATGTGTGATGCAGATAACATTTTAAAAGTTTAGCAGCTGGGTTTGTTGTCGCTCCGGTGAAATGAATTTAATAAAAATTAGGACGTAGCTCAGTTTGGCGACAAAAGTTTCTAAAAATTGTTTAGGCCCTTTTAAGGGGCGAGAACGTGGCCTGAAGGGCGTGAGGTGAAGCCTCGGTAAAATGTAGCCTGAAGGGCAGTGAGGTGAAGCCTCGCTAATTCGGTCCTGAAAAGGGCCGAATATGTTAGGGAACGTGAGCCTGAAGGGCGCTTGATGGCAGGTGAAGCCTGTGAACGATGCGTAGCGCTGCGATGTCGTTTTTGTTGCGTTGCATAGCGTGGTACACGACATCCTTACCAAAGTGCCGTGGTGAAACCTAGTAGCTCGGAGCAGGGTGGGCACTGCCCGGACACCAAGACTGTAGTCAAGGATAAAAATAGCTACTAAGTTTCCGTAGATTGCTTGAAGAGCGTCTTCCTGTGTCGCTGCGCTGTGAAGTTGGCGTAGTCGAAAGAACAAGACTTATTTTGAATTTAGAATTGACTTATTTTATTTTCGTCTTTTATCCTGGCGATCGGCAATACTCCCTCACTAACTCGGCGACTCTCCCTAGCTTCACTTCTCTCGGCGTGGCACTGGTCCAGCCAATTCTCCCGTAGTTAGGCACTATTCCAGCCAACGTGTTGTTCCAAGGTCTGTAGCTCGGTTGTCAATCTGGTGTTTGCTGGCGGAGTGAGGTACACTCGCCTGCGGAGTCCAGGTAGGATCCGTTCCAGTTGCGTTGACGAGTTCAGTTCCCTTGGCAGCGTCCAGGTAGGAGCTGTTGTTCGCTTGATGAAGTTCGTTTGATGTGTTCGCTTGGTGTGGTGGTGATCGAAGATAATATTTTGGACTATTTCCCCCGTATATATACAGTTCTCCAGCGAAAAGTAACATGAAGGTGCGAAATCTAACACTTAGCGGAACGTAGTCGGCGAATTACCGTGCAGTAATGTTGCCGAGTTCCGAACCACTGTGAAGATGATGAATGTTGGCGCGTTCTTAAGTTTGCGGTTGCAAGTTCTTAAGTTCCCGTGGGGACTTAGAATATTTTCGTTAGAAGTTTCACGGGAGATTGTAACTTTGTCGGACTTAGTGCGATGAACGCCGAGAAAGTTTGAAGTCGTTGTTTCGGCCGTTTGAGAGTTAATATATTTAGTTTTTGTTCGGCAAACGTTTCTATGGTTGCCACTAAATATATAACGTGACCGGGGAACTGAATTTACTATGGAATTTGAAGTTATTACGATAGATGTTTCGCGGGAGATTACCGAACAACTTTCCCGTAAGACAAGGTCTTGTCGGCAGGGAGAAGTTTTACGGTAAAAGTGAAGGAGCCGTTCGCAGTGATGTCGCAGTGTGCTTGGCGGGTGAACGTGTCGACGTATCCCAGACATCTGCAGTGCGTAGTCGGAACGGTCCTTGAGAAAGTTTTGGGGAAATAAGGCTAGTGTCTTTCTCGGAAGGTGAGGTGTCAACTTCCGAGGAAAGCAAACGTAGATTATAGAAGATTGCCGGCCGATATCGTCGTGTCCTTGGCGGCCTATGTTCGCCAGACAGATAATATACCGACCGGGGACGTAATAGAGTGAAGCTCTGATGACGTTTAGGCGAGTTTTCCCGTAAAAGGCATTTACGGGAAAATCGCAAGGCGCTGACTGAAGTAGGCCCTTTTGAGGGCCAAAAAGTTAAGTGAAGGAAATTGATGTTTGAATCGCATGATGTTAGTTTCACAAGAAGAGCAGGTCCTTTTAAGGGCCAAGAAATTGCTCGGTGATTTGAACTTTGATTTTCCGCTGGACTGTATATACGATGCCGAGGAATCTCACGAAGAATTTATTTATTGAAAATATAAGTAGCTCCGCTACGACAGGTTTGACACAAGTGCGGCCAGGAAAACACTAATGATGTGGAACTTGGCCAATTCAACTTGTGTTCAACCATGAAATGTGCTGTTCGTTGCAGGAAATGAAGCTATATCTGGTGAATCTAGATGGTTTTCACACATACTGTCCATTCTTTCAGCTTGTTTTAAAGCACTACTAGTCATGCATGAAAATGACAGCCTGTCATATTCTTATGCCATCAGACAACGGTTGTCTGATAATGATTAGCTGTTAAAATTATATTGTTGATTTTGTGAAGTTTTATTTTACCTTATGGAATTTTACCAAGTAAATACTAACTGTGGTGACACTCAATATATTATATTTTTTTCTTTTAACACCGTTATTTTTTTATCTGCTAGACTAATAAGGACAGAGAAGTAATGTAACCAAATGCCAACAACTAAGATCAAAAATGTCCGTCATTATTATTAATAACAATACATAAAATATTAATAATTTTATGAGAGTTGATACATATTATTATACCTGTTACATGGAGAACTTCCTGAAGTATTGTATGATATAGTTTCCTAACTTAAAATCTATTACTATTTTTATTAAAAGACTAGCTGACCCAGTGACCCGGCAATGCTTCGCTATTGCATAATTTTGGTGAAATAAATGCGACAAATGATGGTAATTTTGTGTGTCATCATAAGGATATGAATCGTAAGTTTTAAACCATGTCATTTGTTGTCAGATTGGAAATAACTTAAAATTAGTTTTTTCGTTTTTTATGGTTGTAAGCACCACTAATTTTATATATTCCAATTCTTTTTTTATATGTTTTGTTTGTCTGTTAGTTTACCATTTTCTGTGTGGAAATAAAAATGGCTATCCAGTCTCGCCACGGGGAGGCCAGCAAACTTAGAGACCATATATTTACAATTATTTTACAATATTTACAATGTTTAAGTACAAATAAAAGCTAAAACAATACATTGTGATGTAAGTTAGGCAATAAAAATCAATTCGTTACTGTAGTACTTCTCTGTACACAACGTTTGCAGTTTTTCCATCTGGCTGCAATATGTACAGGTTTAAGAAATTATACTTGGAAGCAAATAGGGACTTTAAAGCACTTTGTGTACTTAAGCGTAAAGAATTTAATGATAGGATGACTTTAAAATTCAGTCAAGTAACAGATACTAAAGGGCTATGGGAGGCAATTAACTTTTTCAAACAAAGAACACATGTTGTAGCTAATTCAATAGAGACCAATCAGTGGGTAAGCCATTTTAGGAAACTATTGAATCCAGCGATGATAACACTCCCTATCAAGTGGGCGGAACCTAGAATAATTGATGAACTACTAGATAGGAATATGAATCTATAATCTATCAGAGATTAGGTTTGTAATAAAAAACGCCAAAAATAATAAAGCACCGGGACAAGATAGGGTGCCATTTGAGTTTTATAAGAATGGTACACAAAAATTACACGAATGTTTGATAAAGATTTTGAATAGAATCTTTGAAGTTCCAGGGTCCTTTAAACAATCAATAATTCATCCGTTACATAAGAAAGGTGACATCAACGATGTAAACAACTACAGGGGTATTTCATTCTTGAACGCGATCTCGAAATTATTTACAGGAATTATATTAAATCGTGTTACGCAATGGGTAGAGCAGTATAAAGTATTAAACGAATTTCAAGCAGGTTTTCGTAAAGGTTATTCCACAGTAGATAACATTTATAACTTAACAAGCATAGTGCAAATAAAATTGGCACAAAAGAAAGGAAAATTATATGCTTTTTTTGTAGATTTTTCATCAGCGTTTGATTCGGTAGAACTGGAGGCTCTTTTGTATAAATTAGCAATGATCGGTATTTCAAATAAATTGTTAAAGATTATTAGAGACATTTACACTGGAGCGAAAGCAAGTGTCTGGTGCAGGAGTGGGACGTCAGAGTATTTTGATACCACAATAGGTTTGAGACAAGGCTGTCTTCTGAGTCCGATCTTTTTCTCACTTTTTGTGAATGATTTACCTGAAGCAGTAGGGGGAGGTTGCCGGATTGACGATCGTAAAATAAATATGTTACTATACGCGGATGATATAGTTTTATTGTCATCTACACCAAGTGGGCTACAGGAAATGATTAATGAGTTGGAGAGTTATTGTGGAAAGTGAAATTTAAATGTAAACTTGAACAAATCAAAAGTTATGATCTTTAGAAAGGGAGGTAGACAAGCACACAATGAACGGTGGTGGTATAATAGGAAGGAGATAGAATGTGTAAAGGTGTATAAGTATTTAAGCGTGACATTGACACCTTCTTTATCTTGGGAAAAACATTTCGAGCAAAAACTTGTAGCAGCTAAAGCCACAATAAACAGTGTGTGGCAAAGTTTAATAGCAAATTTAAAAGTGCCGTTATCATCAAAGTGGGCATGCTTTAATGCGGTACAAAGGGCGTTAATGTGTTACGCAGCGCAAGTGTGGGGATACAAACAATACAAACTGGTAGAGCAGTTGTTACGTGTGTTTGTTAAACGACTGTTGCAACTGCCAGATAACACTCCAAATTATGTTTTGTACTTAGAGTTAGGTTTAGACAAATTGTTTGCATTTACTTTTAGGGTGCATGTAAATTATGTGTTAAAAACTTTAAATATGTCGGAAGAGAGGCTTCCAAACTTTTTAACAAAACAAGTCATAAGAAATAAAGTATTTTGGTATAAAGAATGGTTGCAGTTAGCAAACGAGCATGCGATTAGTTTCGATACTGGACTTTCAGGCGTAAATAAATGGAAGGGACAGTTATTTACTTTAGTCGAAGCGATGAGTAGGCAGAACAATCAGAATAATCTGTTTGCAGCTAAGGCTGGTCGTTATCATACTATTTATAGAAATCTAAATTTGGAACTTGGTGATAAGACATATTTTCAAAATTATTATAGTACCACCACAGTTAAGTGGATTTTAAAATGCAGAGGAGAATTATTACACCTAAATTACAAACCCTGGGTAGAGGGGATAAATTATAAATGTTCTTTGTGTAACTTAACGGAAGTAGAAGACGTATTCCATTTTGTAGCAAAGTGCCCAATTTTGAAAGGTGTTCGGCAGGGTTTTTTCAATAAACTTGAGTTGTCGCGAGAAGAATTTTACGATTACTTAAATGGTCGGGATTGGGACCGATTGGCGAAGTATTGTCGGGCAGCCTGGAAGTACAGGTGCGAGTTAATACAAGAGTTCAACTATTGAGTTGGTTCATTTGGAAAATATTCAGGTAGGACAATGGAAACGATTGTTGATTAATGTTTATTTGTGTTATGTTAGGTTTCCATATCAGCCCTCTCCGTTTTTTGTGTGTGCGTGAGTATTGGTATGTATGGTCTCTAGAATTAATTACTGTATAAAATTATTATAAATTAATGCAAAAAATAAAACTTGGCCAAAAGTTAAGAATTGAGCTAAATGTAAATTGATGTATGTTAGATTTTCTGCTATCTGTAATTTATATGTGTGTTTGTGGCAGTGTGTATGTGTGTGTGGGTTGGCATGCATAGTTCGTAGATTTAATTAATATGTAAAATTATTATAAATTATTGCAAAAAAATAAACCTTGTCAAAAGTTAAGAATTGAGCTAAATGTAAATTGATGTATGTTAGATTTTCTGCTCTCTGTAATTTATATGAGTGTCTGTGACAGTGTGTATGTGGGTGTGTGTTGGCATGTGTAGTTTGTAGATTTAATTACTATGTAAAATTATTATAAATTATTGCAAAAAATAAACCTAGTCAAAAGTTAAGAATTAAGATAAAGGTAAATTGATGTATGTTAGATTTTATGCTCTCTGTAATTTATATGTGTGTCTGTGACAGTGTGTATGTGTGTGTGTGTTGGCATGTATAGTTCGTAGATTTAATTACTATGTGAAATTGTTATAAATTACTGTAATTTTGGATGCTACCTACCTGGCCGACGGTCAAAATGACCAGTGCCATTC
>JAGFPH010000845.1:1119-29011 GCA_018207615.1 Philaenus spumarius
CCCCGCCATATTGTTTTATTACGTCTAGGCGGGTCCCCGATGGTATACTAATTATGCAATGTAGTATACTAATATATTCTAATTATTTACAGCGGTTTTGAATGATTTGGACACATGACCGGGCTCGCATGTCGCTAGCCCGGAAAACTAATTTTTGCTCTAGCTATTTACCAGTTGATATACTAATTGTGGGAATGTGTATACTAATATATATACTAGTTGTATACTGATTCCTGGTAAACTTTTTGAGTCATTTCCTGACATGACCGGGCCAGCGACATGCACCTCAGCATTAGTTCATGGCTCACACAGAGGTCAGATGGCTGTCGAGAGGGAAAGTAATAACACGTTTGTTTGAGCTGCGCCCATGAAGTTTTCGTTTTTGTCTGACACAAACTTTGAATTGAAAAACTGTTTTGCAGATGAACTGTGGCTGTGTAAGTTGGCGTATTTGGCAGAGATATTTTCAAAGCTTAATGAGCTCAACCAAGCCCTGCAAGGAAATTATAACACTCCTTTTCGTGTTCATGATAGAGTAAGTGCTATGAAAAAGAAGCTGAATGAAGCAGCAAAAGAAACAGAACAGAAAAAGGTATCGTAGTTTCCAACGCTCGAGAATTTTGTTGAAGAAAATTACCTCAAACTGAGTTCTGCACTTTTGACAGACATCAAAACACCCTGTCTTGGTTTGATTCAAAGCTAAAACCTCTATTTTCCAGAAGTCTTCAGGAAATATTCATGGATCCAAAACCTGTTTTCTGATACAAAAATGGCACCAGAAAACTTTACTGCGAAAGAAAAGGAACTGTTGTATGAACTAAATTGTGACTCAAAACAACAGCAAAAATTTTCAAAAATTTCACACGTGGACTTCTGGGTTGAAAGGCGGGCGGACTAAACAGAAGTAACTGACAAAGCAGTAAATTTGTGTTTTATTCACTTGTGTGTCTTAAGAAAAAATATCGGAATAGACTTATTAGTGTGGAAAATTATCTTCGTTTAAGACTGATCAATCTTAGACCAGACATTCCCAAGTTGGCTTCTAATCTTCAAGTTGGCCTTTTCATTGAAGTTTTTTATTATATTTTTGTTGTATTTTAATTACAGTATAATGTTTTTTTATTTTCAACTTACGGTATAAATTCCTTGTTCGTATCAATTAAAAAAAAAATATTATAACACTACACAGAATTTTATTTTTCATACTGGTTGGAAAATGGGTTAGTTAGGTTAGTAAAATAATAAATAATAAACATAATTCGATCCATAATTACCTCCACGTGACTAAGTGGTATGCAAAATATTTTTGTCCTGTGAAGTGGTACGCCAGGAAAAAAGGTTGGGAAACACTGATCTACAGTATTTAAGTTTGAAATGTATTTTAATAAATCCATCTCGCATGAAACACTGGCCTAACTCATTTAGGAACTTTAGAGCACGAATCTGTATATTTGAAAGAATTTGCTAAATCTGTGTACAGTCGGCATGCCTTTACTACAGCGCCAAATTAATGGCGTTTGGCTTAAACTTGTTATGCAATTAATTTGGCTTTTAAGTAATTCAGTCATTACATTTATTTCTTCATAAAATGTGTTCTTATACAAAAATATGCAATTTTATGGATAAAATACCTCATATGGGCCTAAAGCGGCTGCCTCACATACGCAAATGATCTCAGGCATGTATTTGATTGAGCCAACCCTACCTACTGACATTTCTGTTGACTGTGTGTCATCACTGTGAGATATACTTAATGGGGATTAGCAAATTATTCAGGAATATCTTGAATAAATACATATTACAAAATACGAAAAACATTGTTTTGATTATAAATCCGTTGATCAACAGTATCAAACAATATCGTATGTTATCAAACTTTGAATTCCCCTCCCCCAAAAACGGTAACAATTTTTATGTTTTGATTGTTGAAATATATGTGTAATAAATGCAATGTGAAATTGAATTATGATAGCTTTTATTCCTTCAAAATTCTGCCAATGTCAACAAAACTTGGTAGCTACATACACATATATTTAATAATTTAGTTTTAATAAAGATGTAAAATCACAGCCTCAAAACGAGCATAAATCTAATCAAGATTAAGTTTAAGATATGACTGGAGTTACAATACAGGTTAAAAACAACCATCTAAATGAAACCATAACCCAAAGAACAAAGAAATACTTTGCATTATTTTTAAAGTATGAAATCAGTTGTTAATAAAAATACAAATGAGAAAATAGTTTATATGCTGTTTACCAAAGATGTGCCAATCTTGTATGCAAGCCTATGTCGAGTGATACATCGTTTTGAATGTTAGATACACTATTCTCTTAGCGTAGAGAATAATGCCGTACCTTATAAAAAATGGCAGCCAGTCAATGCTTTAAAACAGTGGTAGTAAACAGCAACGTCAAAAGCTCCTACTCACAAGTAAACATACAAGGAATTTCACATTTTTGCTTTCACTATTTTAAAATATAACACTGTGGTTTCAATACTTGCGAGGCTATGGCACTGGAAATCACTGCAGTAACAGTATTCGTATTTTAAAAATATCATTGTATTTTTATAATCTATTACATGTCCAAAAAACAATAAAAACTATGAGTCATCTTTTCAAAGTTTTTTAATGCAGTATGCAAGTCCTAAATTCTATGTCATTTATAAAACATATGTACAACGACTACAATGGACAAAAGCCTTTTTTTTTCTTTTTTGGTTTAACGTCTTGCTGTTTTGCACTTAAGGCTAATGAAGACGGGTAATGGACAAAAGAATCTTACAAAACATTGAAATGTTGTATTGTGTGTCTAGCTCACAAATGAACTAATTTTAAAACTGGTAAAAAACAATATCTAGCCTATATAACTCAGTCTGAACATGATAACCTCCAACTTGCGATTTCTGCAAATTACATTTCTTATGTTTTTAATATTCATATTGAAACTACTCATAACTGTTTTTTTTTTTAACTACTCAGGCTTAAACATTTTACATATATTCTTAATGTTATAATATTATATTAGTATTAGTTTTATAAATACTTCAATATTTATGTAACTATAACTAATATTGTAACTGGTGGTAAACATTTAAAGCCATTGGTATGAACATTGTGAAGAAGATGAAGGGCCAGGAGGTGTTTTCTTGTAAAATGAAATGAAATGACAAGGAAAAAACAATTTCTTCTGTACCATTCATTAAGTTCAAGAAAGAGGAGGCCACTATCGACCCATCTCTGTTATATCAGAGACAAGGGCGTAGCCAGGATTTTAGTTTGGGGGGGTCCTAAATTTTCTTTATTACCATTCTTACATTAAAAGTAGTAACACAAAAGGAAAATTAATAACTAAAAAAGTTTAAATTTTATGTTTTTTTTAAGCTTATGTAGGTATAAATACATATATAAGTAAACAGAAAGCAAATTACAAAAGGAGGCCAATTTTTCATGGTTTTTGAGCCATTACTTCAATTACTTCTGTAGGCGATGGTGACATTTTACGATGAACTGAGAGGAGTGCTAGTGCTGTTAGTCTATCGTTGGTCATTTTGTTTCTTAAAAAATGTTTGATCCTTTTCATAGTTGAAAATGACCTTTCTGCACTTGCTGTTGACACTGGTAATGTTGCCAAGACTCTTAACAAGTGATGAATGTTTGGGAAAAATATTTTATCACAGTTATCTAGCACTTCTGAAATAGTCATAGTTTTTTTCAAGACACCTTGCCCATGAACCCATTTTTGGCACCAAAGTAAATACTCAGCTTCCATAAAAGAACTACATGATTCATTTTTAAAAAATAGTGACAAATTGTCTAATTTACTGGTATGTTCAGATGATGAATGAGAAGGCATGAGGATGTGGAAAGCACTTAGTGTTTCATGATTTTTTTCAAATCGGTTCTGAAAATGTCCAACCAGATCATCTAAACAAGGAATAAATACAGACCTTCTAAAATATTGAACTTTGTTTTCACAGGAAGGGTTAATCCGGTTGACTTGGGTTTTTACTATCCTCGGAATTTCTACATCACAATTGAATATTTTAGAACTGATTTCTGAAGAAATTTGAAAAATTCGATCAAACTCTGAAACTGCATTCTCCCTCATTTCTACAAATCTCTCTAAGATGAGCCTAGAATAACCAAGAGCAGACACTAAATCTTGTTCGGGATCTTGAAGGTACTTTGATAAAGAATGAGTGATGCTTAAAAGCTTCTCGCAAACAAATAAAGACACAATAAAGCCACCCTTTTCAATTGACGCCAGCAAATTAGAAGCTGTTGATGAGACAGCGCGATTACATGAAGAAATTTCCATTAAACTATGAGCAATAGCTTCAAAGAGCTCAACAAAAATAATTATAGAATCATGTCTTTCAACAAATCTAGTTTGGCAAACATTTATTAGCCTAGATCTTTTACTTTCTGGAACATACAATTGTATATTCTTTTTAAGTATGTCACCATTGTAAGAGTTATTCCTAAATAAGTTGCATATTTCAGTTACTGTTCCGATACAGTTTCTTACATGCATGTATCCGGTTTATTTTCTCCATAGGTTTTGGTCAACATGTTACTCCTTTTTATAACCAATTGAAATGGCTCAAGCTTTGTTATCGAAGAGATCTTGCTTTGTTGACTGTATTATATAAGTATTTTAAAACTAATTCTCCGTGTTATTTTTCTACATTTTTTAATTTTATGTCTGATATACATAGTGTCAATACACGTTCGGCTTCTAGAATTCTCCAAATTCCCCTCCACCGTACATCCATCTTCAACAAATCCTTTGCAGTTTCAGGTTGCAGATTGTGGAATTCAGTTGTTGCCCGGGTAAGCGAGGGTTCAGGTCTATCGGAGTTTAGATTGAATGTTAGGGGGCAGTTTTTGGCCAGGCAAAGAGAGAGTGTGTGATTTCCTGGTAATACTTTCTTTTTTCTTTTTTATGTTTTGATTTACTCCAATTAATTTTATGTAATATGAATATTTTCATGTTGTATAAAATAATTTCTTTATTACTGGTCTTTTACATTCATCGAGGCACTGAAGTTTGTGGTTGTTTTTAGTTTTGTAATTTAAATTTAAAGTTTTTCTTTGTTATTAAAAATTAAAGTTATTTCATTAAAAATTTGCGTAGTTTTATAGATATATATTGTATGTAAAGTATGTATAGTATCTATTGTGTGTGTATGTATGGATGTAGGCATGTGTAAGTATGTAGGCATGTGTATGTATGTGTGTATTTCGTGGATATTTTATTTATGATTTACCTATTTTATTTGTAGCATGAGTCATGTTAGTTTATATTATTCTTTATATTTATAATTTTGTTATATTTATAATTTTGTTATTATTGTCTTTATTATAATTTTGTCATAAATTTTGTAATTATTTATGTATTTTGTTGATGGGTTCAGTAGAAGGGGCTTCATAGCCTCGACTGCGCCCAAATAAAGGCGAAAAAACAAACAAACAAACAAACACATGTATTAGAAAATGACGAGGACAAGACTAGGTTCAGTTGGTGACTAGTACAGTGAACATACATAGCTCTTGGATACTGCTGTTTTATTCATGCCTGTACACCAGAAAATTGTCCACTCATTGTGCTGGCCCCATCATAGCCTTGACTAACTAAATTTTCAAATTTTAGACCTAAAGATTGGCATTTATCAATGATAACAGTGGTTAAGCCTTCGGATGTCATGTCCGTAACATGGGTAAAACAAAGAAAGTCTTCATGTATATTATTTTTCTGGTCCACGTAACGAATACACAACGACAGCTGTTCAGAACCAGACACATCTAAAGTTTCATCAGCAAGAATTGAAATTAATCCTGATTCATTAGCTTGTTTAATTATATTTGCTTGAATAATGTCTCCACATATATCCAAAACTTCATTCTGTATTGCTGGACTTACATAAGAAGCATTCTTAGGACTAGTTAATAAATGCTGCTTTAATTTGTTGTCTCCACCATTAGCCCGAAATCTTAAAAGAGCTCTGAATGTACCATCTTTATGAACGGGTTCATTTAATAAAACAAGACCATAATTATCAGGATTATGTTCATGGCCTCGAAGTGGTAACTCTTGTTCACCACAAAATATTATAGTTTCTATAATGGGCTTAAGAGCTTCACGGTTTTGTAAAATTTGTTTTTTTCTTTGCGAGTCAATTTGAGATGATACGCTATCAGTTTTCATAGACATAACCTTCAAAAAATTATCAGCAGATACTGTGCATTTCTTATGATAATGGCTTTTTGAATGGCTGTCAAACTTTTCTAGGGCATCTTTCCACTTGGTAAAAGGCTTTGAAACCAAATATCCAATTTTTTCATGGGACCCATTACCTACAGCATCAGTGCAGAAAGCAACACAAAATTTACAGTATGCACCGTCATATGCTTTTGAATAAACCAGCCAAGAAAACGTTTGTAACCACTTTTTTTGAAAACGAAGTTTTTTCTTCTCTCCTACTTTTCTGGTTGGAAATATATAGGTATCGTCAGGCACATCTAAGTTTTGAAGTGTTTTCAGCCTTAATACTTGACAATTTTGAACAGATACATTAGGAAAATAGAAGTACTCTGCAATCTTACCAATATCATTAGTATTACTTGCTACAGTTGCTACAGGACATTACGTAGGACTAACTGAAACTGATTTAATCTTTTCAAGTTCTTTATTTAAGCTCGAAGAAGACGCACAACAGTCACTAAACTCATTCTGTAAATTATTAACCTCAACAACTTGCACATCTTTATGTTTAATTTCACTTGGATTTTGCGGAACTTGTCTATGTTTAAAGAAATCATTAATGCCAGATTGATTTAATCTACGTTTCATTTTACTTGTTTTTAAAACGTTTTACTTGTTTTAAGTAAAATAACAAACAAAACTCACCGTTTACCACTCAGAAAATATACACGATCAACGCAAGAAGCATAACATAACTCAAAGCTTACTACCGGAATAGGCCTACTGAGCCCGGAATTGACAATTATTATGCTGAGATGTGTTAAAAACCGAGTGAGCCCGGAATCGAGTATTAGGCTGAGGTGCGATAAAAATCGAGTGAGCCCGGAATAGAGTTTTAGAAATTAACATATTGCAGACTGCAGACGTCTCGTCTGTACAAAGTATGTGTCATTTAGAACATTTTTAGAGCTTATTTATCGCTTAAGGCATATATTATGCTGTATAAGTAATAGTAGTCATGTATTAATAATGAAATGGGCTTATCTTTATTCCATAAGATATTCAAATACCAAGAGATCCGCCTGTACAAACTATCACGCACATATTATTAAATAGATGACTATTCAAAATTTGGGGGGGGTCCGAACCCGTCGGACCCCCCCTGGCTACGCCCTTGATCAGAGAATGATTATGTCATCTTCTTCGAGGGAAATTGATCTTGAGGAAGTAATGAAATTAGAACTGTGCTCCTTTCCTCCTGTGATATTTCAAAGTCCAATGGTATTGTTGAAAGCAGACATGCCAAAGCTATCAAGGGCGTTGATTGCGCGTGTTCCTGCAAATAATTCTCAGCCATTTGTAACAGCAGGAGAAGGTGATACGAGTTATGTGCTCGATAGAGGGTCCTTACTGAATCGCCTGCCATGGCATAAAGACAGTACATTCAGGTATATAGCAAAATTAGTCGTTTGTGACAGCTAATTAAAGGCAAGCAACTGTAGTTTTTGATGGTTATAGATCAGAATACACAATAAAAGACATGATCATGTACGCCGAACAAACTTAATTTTCACCTCTGTGAACTTCACAACAGATATGACATTCACAGGAAATAAGGAAATGTTTATCACTTACAAATTATACAAGTCGTATCACCTTCCATGGTCCGCAACTATACCTGTAAATAAACAATATGTATAACGAAATGTAGAATATATAAAATTATATTTAACGATTCTTATGAAGGTAATAAAAAAGTACAATGTAAATGGCATGCTTTAATATATAATAATACCTATTTTGAGTGCACAACTTTTTTTAAATGGCGGCCACTTAAATATTTCAAAACGAATTACCTAATATTTAAATGGTCGCCATTTTGAAAAAAATTAAGTAAAATCAGTGGTTATTTTTGTATACTTTTATCTTTGTATTTTAAACATTTTTGCCAAATTTCATTGAAATAACATCATAAATAACAAAGTTATAAATTTTTAAATGAAAAATACAAAAGTCAACCGCCATCTTGGATTTTGACTGATTTCCTGGGCCAGGATAAATGGGGATTTTGAATATGTTAAAATAGACACGTTTTACAATAAAATGCAAAAAGAATCATTTGTGTTGCAATTTTGCCCAGGTCAAGGCAATTTTTACACCATTTTGACTGTACTACTATAGTTATTGTAATTTCATTAGAAGCTAAGATTTAAAGTTATCATTTGGTGTAAATTTTTCTTTTTTCCTTATTTTAACGGTTTTTATAAAATTAAAAGAGAAAGCTACAGTTATAATTCTACATACATCTTAGAAGATAACCTATATTATATGTATATATATATATATATAGTCCTAATTTATCGGTATTTTCGTGTCTAGAAAACAGGTAAAAATAATTTAAAATGTCTAGCATTATTAATAAAGAAGTTAACATTTTTAGTGACATTCGCCGATGAGGCAAAAATCTGACAAATGACAATTGACAGCTGAACAGCGGGCGAATATCACCACTTATAAAATTCGCCTATCATTGCCAGGGTTAAACGGCGACAGAATCGGCAATGATGGACGGATATTCGAGACTCAACGGCTTTCTCCTCTACCTTATCTGCCTAATTCCTAAATACCATAACATTAGGTTCGTTTACATACCAGCTCCAATTGTCACAGTATGCCTTAATACAGTTGATCTTTTTTGCAGCGTCAAATTGTCACTGCCAAGTATATCATCGGCATATGCCAAAAGTTTAATTTTAACTGCACCAATACCAATTCTTTCCACAAACTCAGGAACGTCATTGACAAACATAGAGAAAAAATCTAGCACATATTTAAAATATGTATTTATTATTATTATTATTTTAGGTTTTCTTTACTTATGTTATTCCTTGAATAATTATTTTTGAATTAACTAAAAGTATTTCTTGGGAGACACATTCGGCTAACCTGTACACTTCTAATTGCGTGGAAGTTGATAATGATGGCTGGTTTATTTACTCATCTGACAATCATTTTAATATTGAATCCTTAATCATCCTGTATCTTCTGATCCAGGAATCTACAACATACTGCAACATCTCATTTTAATTAGCCTGTTTGTCTGTACAGAAAATGTCGTGAAAATGTCTATGATCATTCGAAGGTAAGTATTTATGAATAAACTTTAATAACATTTACTATACATAATTTCTGTGTAGTATATTATTTCCTTCACATCTTTTTATTAGTTAAGATTTATAAATTTTGTTTATACTACTTTAAATTTTGAATTATGTAGTTATATTCTATTGAATTAGTTGAACGCTTTATTTGCATGGTTTTAGTTTTTATGGACTATTTGAATTTTCTTCTTAATTATTTAACTAAAATTCAACTATCAAATCATATAATACTAATCATTATATATACTATACATATATTACATTATTATTATTTATTTTCCTAATGAAATTCATTTTCTTGGTTTTATACGTTTTTTACCTCTATATTTAATAAAAATTATGTACTGTATGTGAGCTTTTCATAATACTATATTAAAGTATTATAATCCATCTATTTGTGTTTTATAATTTACCTACATTTTTTTATATTTCTTGACACTTTTGACTCTTAATAACTTTACAAATATTCGTTTAATCGAAGTTGTCCAAGAGAACAATTATTTAATATTTTACACCTAAAACATATTTATAAAAACTCAATGATGGCTAAAATATAATTTTATAAAGAAATGATTAAACGATTGTTAGTTCCGCTATTAAAAAGACCGAAATCTATACACTAGACAATCTCAGGCCTATTCAGTCTACTGCCTACTCTGCCTAAAACACTACAAAAAATTATAGAAAAAATTACAAAGTTCCTTAAATGGTAAACAGTTTTTTAGCAAAAACCAATTTTGTTTCTCGGCAGGAATATGAACGGAAGATGCGCTATCGGTAATTGTAGAACGTAGGCTATATATAACAGCATTAATTTTAACAAAAAATCATCTGAATTGTATACCCATTTTAAAAAGGTTTTTAATCTAGGAGATCAAAATATTTTGATTTAAAAACTAAAGCGGATTAGAAGCCAGTTGCAGGGATGTTTGTGTTATTTTAAAAATCTGGAACAAATAGTTAAAATTGAAAATTGTTTTAGTAATTCCAAAATTGTAGAAAAGGCATTCCACAGGTATTTGTTTTATCATCAGAACTATTCTTAATATGCATAACCAAATATTCTTAATTATTTTCTCTTAACCAAAGTGAAAATATGCCCTTTTGCAGATCACGTAGCACCCCTGTATGTGGATGCAAATCCAGAAAATATATGGCAAGCCAATTTTACAACGATTTTAAAGCAATAGTGTGTAGATAAAATGCTAGTAAATGTATCTAAGACAAAAATAATCAATTTTAATCTGACCACCTAAGACTTTGACAATGACTTAGTTTATCATGACCAGCTTTGCAAAGACATTAATAGGTACTTGTAAATTTTTGGAAAAGTAGATCATTTTAAATATCTAGGATTACTTTTAGACGAGAAATTAACATGGAAGAACATATTGATAAATTCCTATTTATCCTTCAAATAAGAAATTAGGAAATTTTATTATTTGAGAAACAAATGTGATATAGAATAATTTTGCGCTTCTACATTGTAGGCTTCAATACTAATTGTTGTTGATGTTGTAATAACTTCGCGCTTCTACATTCTAGGCTTCAATACTAATTGTTGTTGATGTTGTAATAACTTTGCGCTCTACATTCTAGGCTTCAATACTAATTGTTGTTGATGTTGTAATAACTTCGCGCTTCTACATTCTAGGCTTCAATACTAATTGTTGTTGATGTTGTAATAACTTCGAGTAAGACTTCAAACCACTGAACATCTGAAGAACTTTCTCAAGTGCTGGAAGCATAGAAAGAAATCTGGTGTTTCTGTGCTGTAGAATTTTTTGTATTCAGTATCAGCAAACTCACAGAACTCCTTGAGCTGAGACACGCGAACAGTATAAATATGAAAGTATTTAGAAATTTTTACTAAAAGTGCTTCAATATCAATAGGTAATATATCTACACTAGTCTGTATGCAATTATGGACAATGTGTGCTCCACATCCAATTCCCACAATATCTCTTTTCAGTTCTTTTTTCAATCGACTGTAAACATTGTTACTACCCTGTCGGTTTACTCCCCCAAAATTAGTGTTACAGTTATCACCACAAAATCCGATTACTAAATTTGTTAGTTCATATTTTGTAATAACCGACATCAAACTATTAGCAAGAATCTTGGATGTTTCGCCAGGAACTGATACAAAATCTAGAAGCTTAACTTTTATTCCATCCCGAGGTGAGAAATATCTCACTACAAATGGTATTAATTTAACCTCTTTTCTGTGGGAAGAATCCATTGATAATGATACAAAATTTGACCGGCTTAAATCTGCACGCAGTTCATCAACTGCCAAAGGTGCAATGACATTCATAATAATAGCTTCACATTTGGTTCTAGCAAGACTAAATTTTGATTCAAAGAACTTTCCAATTAATTTAGAAGTACAATCAGACGATTTGAAACTTAAGTTATGAGCAGCCGTGTGGAATGCGAATGTGGCTTCTTTCGCTCTCACCATGAGGTCTTTTTCTGCTGGATTGTAACTTTAAAAAAAAAGAAGAAATAGTTGAAGAACCAGATGCTGCAGCTAAGCTGACTTTTTAAATGATCTTTTATGTCACAACGACCACCATGGGAAACGGAAAACCAGCTGAACAATGTTCACATTTAACTCTGTCAATATGACCGCAGTTTTTTTTCAGAAAAGGATACTCCTTCTGTAAATCATCTGTAAATTTACAATTTATTTTCGACATTTTGCGAGGGATGACGTCAAAATAAACAAAATTTTAAAACAGTCTTAAATGTATGCACAAAAATGTAATCACTACTACGCACTGAAAAACTATAATAATATCCAAAAATGCTCAGTTTTATTTAAATGAAAATAAATTGATTAATTGTACAATAAATGGCAGGTACTATTAATTTATTTTAAGTAAAAAATGAACGTAACAAACGAACTGTTAGGGGTAGAAATCTAATTCAGCTGCCCAGGGTTCTAAATGACAGATCACTATAAGGTTCAAGGATTATAATAATAGAAATCAACCAATTCATATACCTTGCAATTCTTATATTTTATAATTGAGTGGTTCAGTGGTAGAATGACACTATTTTAACAATAAAAAAAAACAACTGCAATACCTAACTGACTTTACATTTAATAACAACATCTACTGACTTTACATTTAAATAACAACGCTAACTGACTTTACATTTAAATATCAACGCTACTGATTCTATCTATAATTACTATTAATTATATCCCAAGACGAAACACTCACAATAGCAATGACCAAAACACAGTTCTTAAAATATGAATATTAGACAGTCTGTTTGCCTACCTTCTGTACCAGTACTCCCCAAGTATGTTTCAGCTGGATCCGCCGAATACTATAGGCTTCGGCCTACACCGTATATCTTTCCCAAAACACTGCCCTGTCCCATCAACAGGGCTCCCGGCCGTCTTCCAAAACTATCTGGCCCCGTATCTAGGTCAGTAGGGCCCTTTTATAGTGAACTGAGTTGACATAACTAGGACTCTAAATTATGCCTAGCTTCTGTCAGCACTTACACAATATTTTACAGTATTACCCAACGATGTTCTATATTCTGTGTTCTCGCCTTGGGACTTATAAATCTTAAACTACCCTCTATTTCATGTGATTATTAAATAATTCCTAATCCTACACTATTAATCCTAACAGAACCAATATCTTGCCCAGTGAATACTGAAGAGTAAAGCACAAAATAGTGAAGATAAGTTATTCAAAGTCAGGTAGGCGTCTAGGCGACGAGTCTAAAGTAGATATTTCGTTTGTAGTGGGGGAGTAACCATGTTACACTTTACTGGCTTACTACACTGCCTTATGAATTGCGTGTGCTTAAACGTGAGATCAAATTTCCAGTAAGGATATATATTCTTTCATTGGTTATCTAATTCAACTTTCTGATTTATTTATAGGACTTTGTTGCAGTGAATGGATGTTTACAATTTCTGTATTCCGAATGTAAAGTAATGTAAGCAAAAACCAAACATTTTTTAAATTTCAATTTTAACCGGGACAAAATCCCAAATCGGCCGGGACACCGGGACCAGAGCTCCAAACCGGGACTGCCCCGGTCAAACCGGGACGAATGGTAACCCTAAGACCAGTGGAGGCTCGTGAGTAAAATGCTGGGGGGGGGGGGCACACACCACCGGGGTGTTTGAACATTTTGTGTATTTTAGAGAGTTTTTAAGGCAATCTAGGTATTAAATTTGTGATGCCATATGTTTCTGAAATACTTATCATATGTAAATCTGAAATACTCTACTTACATACCTTTAGTTATATTGCTTGTAGCAGAAGTCTATCCTTCTTTCCGACTCACTAGATAGTCTCTCTGCGCATGCTCGGACGCCGTCCCAAGCCTTCCATAAGGCACAAGCTTAGACGCGTCATAGCACCAGCAGCCCCGATCACTACCACTCTTCATATAACTGCATGGTAATGGATTGGAACGTTCTGGCCAGTGCCCCACGGCTACAAATACAAACTTCTCGCGCTATTTTTGCGTGTTTTTTTCCTACATTTTCGATGTATGTGATTGAAAAAAACACCTTGGTTAGTTAGATGTATAATTATAATTGAATGGGTATTTAATTTTTTTTTCTTTTTCAAATCTTTTGGAGGGGCGGCGTCCGAGAGCCCTTATGGGCAAGCCGCCACTGCCTAAGACAATATGTAACGTGGTAAGATGAAAGCATTCATTAATTGTAATAATAACGACAGACGTAGGCCTATGTTCTCAAGGAATTGTTAGTGGATAGTTTCATTGCTTAGAAATATTTCGATTACCGTTTTCATTTATCTTTATTGGCTGACCAGTGTAACTCACAAGTAGGGAATCCAATCCCGGACGATATTTTCGATCCCGGGATTTCGGGATCGCAAAAACGAATCCCGTGATCCGTCAAATTCCAACTAGCTTGATAAAAGGCCTAAAAGCATGTAGTGATGTAGTATTATTTATATAATTATCATTATAACAAAATAAGCCACATTTATTTAGCACTTATTTTGTTTAAAAAAAATATTGATAAACATTAATCACTCTAAAAGTAGCAAAAACATTTTACGTCAATGTGGTCGGGTCAGTAGGTAGGTAGTTGCACCACAAATATAACGATAAGAAGTCAAAAACGGTCCTTGATACTGAATCAAACTATTCACAAAAACTAAAGGAGACGTGTGAGGGGGGATAAGGAGGATAGGCTAGAAGTTAGACATAATCACAATCGAAGATTGCATAGAAGCAGGAAGCAGGTACAAGTAAAGATAAGGACTGGATGCATCACCATCGCGTAAACAATAATCACAGACGTCTGTCCATCTTAAGGCTGCCCTACACGCGCAGGGGTGGATCTTGGCATGTGCGACCTGTGCCACCGCACAGGGCGCCATCGGCGTCGGGGCGCCATGGCGATGAAAAAAAATTGCGGTACTTGTATTTGTAAAATAAGGAGAATGTAGAAAATTATTTTTTGTCTAATATTCCATATATTATAACAACAAAAGTGCACGAGGCGGCAGGAAACTAAAAGTGTTGGGGGTGGGGGGTGCGGCGTATACTTCCGAAAATCCGAGCCGGCCGGTCGCCAATTCCGCCGAAAGCGGAGCGACAGCGAGTCTGTATTTAAAAATAGCTGTATAGTTTCTGCGAAGCGGAGTACAGGGCAGCAGAGTGAGGCGCCCCACTCCGCTGCCCTGAGTGGTGGGGTGTGTACGGAGGAGTATTTCAGCCCCACCGGGCCCCATCTGTCACAACACAATTCCATATAACCTCCTCAAATCAGTCATCAAACTTTTTAGTAACCACATTATCGGCATAATCTATTGACTGAAATGAGAAATAGACCCATTACTGTAAGTTCCAATAATTAACATGTCAACAAAAAAAAAAAGCCTTCGGGTAATTTTTATAGAAAAAGAAAGGCCGATATTGAAAAACAAGACCAACAGCAGGCTAAAGCATTTAGCAAATTTTCCCGTGGTGCCTCTGGATCAGCTGATGCTGGAGCTGGACCCTCAGATGATGACGTGCTTGGATTACAATCTAAAAATTATTAACTTGGGTTGTGCTAAAAATAAACTTTTTGTGCAAAAACATTAAATTAACCCCAATCCAAAAATGTTCTGTACCTTTTTTGTAGATAAAGGTTCAAAGAATTCATATATGCAATTAAAACATGTATTGACACAAAACTGTAAAAGTTATTAGCTCAAGAAACAAAAATGTTCAGTAACGAAAGGAAAAAGTTCAACTTTAGGCAGGGCTTTACTCGTAATTTTTCCAGTACCGGAACGCTGCCGAACTAAACGAAAATACTCCCCCGGAAAAATTTGGAAATGTTCACTTCTAAAACCCCTATCTTACGTATATCTTTGGCGAGTTAAAGGGTGCAGATAATATGCTTACTTTTTATAAGAAAAGCAGGCCTACACCGTATATGTACTGTAACTATTTTTGTACTTGTACATAGCGCATAGCAAATTTTAAAAACACATATAATTTTAAGCAAAAACTTGGCAAAATGTCTCTTTTTTAGTTAATAACCTTTATCAGACATTTAAATCCTCGGTAAAAGACTATAAACCAAAGCAATTTTTATGTATTATATCAAGAAATTACTTTTCTTACACAAAAACAATTAAACACAAGCAAGCTTTAGGCTATCACGAGAACAAAACACACACGCTAAATCACCGTGCGGCCAGTGTACCTACGTTTAAATTGATATGTAGTCATTGGTTTAAATATGTTTCTCTTTCGTGGTGCCTTCCGACCTTGTATTTGTGACGGCGTTTGTTAGTGTCCAGCCATTGTTTGTATGTAATCCGTGTTGTCCTCTCATTTGGGATATTTATTATTTAATTAATTAATCGTGAAATTAAATGAGTTATTCGAGAAGTATTAATCACTGAATGTGGTCCAAATTATATCACATTTGGTCTTATTTTGATTACAATAATCTCAATAATATACTGTATTATATAAACTGTTTCATGCCAAACAAGTTTATTATATAAAAGTTAAGTATCGCTGGTTTTTAAACTTTTCGGCCGCATCGACTTTGAATCATCGGGCTCTTATTTGTAGTCATTCGCAACCGCGCTCGCTGAACATCAAAGTCGTGCCGCGAGGCTGGCAAAAATATGTATGGTGCTTCCAAGTTGTCCCATTTCAATTCCGAGCTGAGTTAAAATGTAGGAAACTTTACTGCAGTTGGCTCGGGAGTGGATGGTCCAGTGCAACGTTACAACAAAACGTAAAAAAAAAACCGTTATCAGTAAACGTCTGACTTTAGGCCTACATAACAAGTAATAAACATTTTTTTGTAATTTGTTTCATAAGTGTAAAAAAGTTTCGTAATTTAGATATAAATAAAACTGTATAAAAATATTTATTTTTTTCAAATTTGGTATTTTGAAAATAACTGTTTTTACGTTCCTACTACAAGGCTGCTAACAAAACATGCCAAAGTTTGAAATGTAATTTCGGAATATATGCTTTGACCAAAAATGAAATATTATTATAACAAAACAAATCAAAGAATTGAACTGTATATTTATCTTTTTATAAAAGTGTTAGACTAAGAATTATTTGAATTTCGAATGTGAGGTAAATCGCACCCATGCTGTGAATACAGAAGCGGTCGCCTATTACTAGGATTACCATAAGTTTGCCCAGACCAAATCCGGACACTAACATATAAGGGTCAATATACTATACTGGACGCTTAAATGGCAAGAGAATCAATTAATCTTAATGAACCGCTTTGAAAATAGAAGCATGTTTAATGCTTACAATGAGTGAAAAATTAAAAATTTTAATACCGTATTTAAAATGCTGCAATGATATCATATTTTCACAAAATAACTAATTATTCCAATTACTTAAAATTATTGATTCAATAAACCAGCAAAATAGATGGGATGGAGGTCGATTATTCATTTGATACTGGGTTTACCTTCCTCCGTTCTTTGATATTTTTCGGAAGACATAATTTCCGACCCTTTCCTCGTGGCTTCATCATTTTTTTATGAAGATTCGATGCTGTGTTTAGGATTTAAGTTAGCGGCGTATATTTTCCGGTCAGTTTTTTTTATCCCCCCCCCCACCGTGTTGGGGCGCCGCGCCGGAACCATGCTTCGCACAGGGCGCCATTTACCCACGGTCCGCCCCTGTACACGCGGAGATATGTATGACACACATGTATCTACCAACAAAATAGATTTCGTCCCTAAACACTCAAACATGTTGGAAACGGTTACTTCCTGTAAGATGTCGGCACCAACATTAATCGGAACTACACTATAGGAGATGCTCGACAGACTTGTTTGCACATACAAGTCGGCCAACAAGTTAGAGTAATCTAAATTGCTTGTACAAACTTATATCCGGCGTTTTGCATGAAACAACATGTGTCACCACTACACGCATGAAATATGTTGGCTCCATTTTGTCTGCACAAACAGTTTTCTATGTTTAGGGGCAATATCTGTATGGCAAACTTGCATGCACAAGCATGTCGCTGTGAATCAACAGGGGTTTGATTTCACTTGGTTTTGTGTGAACGTCAGTGTGTCGCATCAGTGGCTAGTTGTGTTCTTCGTTTAATTTTTCCAACTGATACTAAAAGTCTAGTACTTTTGACTTACATTTGTCGTTTTTTTTAGTAATTCACATTTATTTTTAGTGCCATACTATTCTTTTCATTATTCTACTAACATGTGTGATATACGAAATTACCTTAAAACATTTTTACAAGAATTTATAGAACTCTATAAAACACACCCTGTCTGTGGAAAGTCAAGTCGAAATATTATAGTACCGGTAATAGAAATTTAATGAACGAGGCATGCGCAATCTTAGTTCAAAGATTAAAGGAGGTTGAAGCTGACGCGAATAGAGATCTTGCAATAAGAAAAATGTATTCATTAAGATCAGCATTCAGAAAAGAGCTGAAGAAAGTTCTCGATTCAAAGCGCAGTGGAATTTCTGCAGACGACGTGTACGACCCGCGCTAATTTGCTTTTACGCTTATTTTTCTGATTTAAATTATGTATTACTACTACGGCAGCACTAACTTTTGGATGTGACATGATGAATGGTTGGCACAACATTATTTTAGGTCTGTTTTTAATAGTTTAGGGCTGTTATTTGTATGAGCCAACATTCAGCGTTTTCAGTTTTGTGTGGACAAAAGTAACAGCCCTAAACACTAGGATATGTATGCGCAAATAGAGGAAACTAGCAAGTTGTTACTAATTTGTTCGAATGTTTGGAGGCATTACATGTTGACAGAGTTGTCGCTGCAATTCTACACCGTGTAATGCCCCTACACACTCATTTTTGTTGGTATAAAATTGTCCATTTAAACAAGTTGTAGCACAAGTCCTATCGTTTGGTGTATAGCGAAATGTTGGCACATACAAATCTATCATACAAATCGGCACGTCTATGGCTTGCTTTAGTCTTACTACGCTACTTAATATTATTGTTTATTCAAGTCATTTGTTTGATTGTTTATTTAGTTCACTACTTATAAATAAATAAATTATGTTATATATTTAGAAAATCTATTAGTCTCCTAATTAAATAAACAGTACTTGTACCCTATAAGTCAAAATACCTTAAAACGTATACATTTTCTAATCCCGAAATCCAGGCCTGTCATTTTAGAATCCCGGGATTATCGTCGGGGTAAATCGGATCGGGATCCCGGGATTGGATACTCACAAGCTGCAGATTCTTTTTCTAAAAACTTGGTGGAAATGTTTAAGAAATCAGTAACATTTTAACAATATAGGATACTCAGTTTTACATCGCAATAAACAAAATACAAACTTTCCCTCTATAATTAAAGAAATAGTGAACACTAGCCCAGACCACGGTCGAATGCTGTCAAAATATATACAAAATGCGAAATTATATTTAATATCCAAAACCCATCAAACTGTTTCCCGATAAAATATTTTTAGTAGGGTAGGCGTTGAATTGGAACGAACTCGGCGTTCCAAATTTTCCCAATAAATCGAACTATGTTTACATCGTAAATACAGAAAAACTGATCGTATTGTACAGAAAATTTGTGTGCATACCTATGAGTGAACTAGTTGAAACAACTTTTATTTTATTTTTAGATACAATGCGTTTTAATAACTAGACTTTATAGTACAAAGTGGTATAATTTTGCAACGATTTAGATGGCATGTCTGATTTGGCCAATCAAATATGAGTTTGTAATAATTTTCAATTTTCTAACTGTCTCTCAGTGTTGCCAGATTGGGGTTTTTTTCCCCAAAATGGGGAAATTTTTAAGTTTGCGGGAAATATTGGGGAAAAGAAAATGGTGGGGAAAAGTATGGGGAATTTTTTTATTACTGGGAAAAGTTGGGGAATAATATGTCTCAACTAGGTTAAGTTCTTTTTCGTGGAGAAAGGTCTGTTAGTGTTAGGTTTTCGTTGGTTCTACTGTGTTTGGAAGTGTGGACTACCTGAAAACCCTAACAATAAACTGCCACGCTGTTCACGCCCAACCCGTCTTGGTCGTTATTTTATTTTAGTCATTAGTCAATGTCAAATTTATTTTTTAGAATGCAAGTAGGTCATCTTTCGTGTCACTAGTTTCCTTTTGTGATTTTTTCCGCCGAATCCATCTACAGTCTATGGATCAGTATGAAAGCGGGAAAACAGCAAAGGGCAAAGAATTCTCACTCCCGGTATCGCCCAGTTTGCCAATCACGCATAAACTTTTGACTTAAACATTCCATTTTTATCGTAGTTTCATTTCATTTCTAAGTCGACTCCTAAATCTTGGAAAATTTTGTAAAAATAAAATTTACGAAATCAATTTGAAATAAAATTTTTAGGCCAAGCACTTTGAAATAAACAGTTTTTGTCTCTTGAAATTCTTTCTAAAAACTCTTCCTTTTCGAGAGATTAGCAACTTTATGTCGATTTATTTCAACACGTTTAGGGCCGCCATTTTGTTTTGGGTGGTCCGATTTTTATTTTTTTTATGTCATTTTCCTAGTCTTAAATATACCTTTAAAATAAGGTATCACATGACCATAATTCCCATTTAAAAAAGTTGAGTTGCCCCCAAAATCCCCCATTTTTATGGGACACTCAAAATTTCCGATTGCTTCAAAAGATACTTTGGGCTAAGTTAGTATCGTTCCCCAAAGGATATTTGTTTGTTTTAACAAACACAAAAGTTAAAGTCGGGGGTGGGACTTTTAAGACACCTGGTATAATATATACGGTACCTACATATAAGAATTATATAATATATATGTTATCTTATGCTCTGTAATATGTTTGGGTGATAATAATTTAATTACAATGAATTAATGTTATTATAATATATGCAATTAGAAAATTGGGGAATTTTTTGGAAATATCACTACATTGGGTAATTTTTATCTAGCTTATGGCATTGAAGAAACAACACTATAGTGTTGTTTCTTCAATGCTTATGGGGAAATTACGTGTGTAGCATCTGGCAACACTGCTGTCTCTTGTCGGCTTGTCCTGTCCTGTCGCCTGTCCTCTTTCTTGCTCGAAGGATATAGGCGTGCTGGTTCACTCTTGTAGCTCTTATTGTAGGCCTACTTCAAAGGTAAGGTGCATTTAAAACGTTTAGTATAATTCAGTTATCGAGTATTTATTTTAACTAAATGAGTAATTTGATTCGGAAGATCCTGCATAGACTCTTGGTAGACAACATTTAGCAGACGTAGCCATTTTGGGCGTGGGCTACATTAGCTAAAGAAGAATACCTACCTTTGTAAGTTAATCGTTGTGTCTTAAAAAGATCCTAGTCAATGGAATTGCACATTATTTTCGACTATCTCGTGAATTTATTAACACGTATTTTAACATTGTCTTAAGTATTTTAACCTATCTCGGTTCTTCGTTTACACTTGTTAAAATGGCGGCACGATGTCGCAATAACCTCACAAATATATTAGAGAAGGGGTTAAGGGGTATTTGGATTAGATTTCTTGTAATTTCAAAAGGATGTTTGTATTTGAGTTATATCATTGTTTCGCGGAACATGGTTACCTTGTATTTATTTATTAAGCATATTTTCGCTGGCCGTGATTCTACAATGACCGGTAACTAAAGGTGGGGTTTTTCATTAGGCCTAGGCTTGATGAAGGCACATTATTTGCACACATATTAATTGTAAAGTAGGAGTTTTTATATTCGAATCTTAGGTAATCTATTGCTTCAAATATTAATGTAGGCCTACGTGATGTTTGTTATACAATTGTATTTGTCTACAACAAATAAAAATTGGTTGATTGAAGATCGGTTGGATAATTATTTCATAGGTTATAGGCTAGGATAGGTAACCTGTATTCAGTAAGCCTATTCTCAATTTTGTTTGCAATAAGGTACAATGTGCAATGGTTTCAGAGTGTGTGATTGTGAATTTGGTGGGACAATATTATTTAGGCCTACACAATATTTTTAACAAATTAGGTACATTTTTGGATTTGATGTAATCAAAAGCAAATTCAAACTTTCGTTCTATATGTGTGATAGGTACTTATTTTTATGAGGTTATGTTTTTGTTCGTTTTATTTTTAGGATCGCTTAAGTTTAGTTAATTTTATTTTTCATAAATAAAAATCAGGGTCGCTTTTTAATGGTTGTTTCCATTTTGTATGTTAAAATTATGTATTTTTGGGAAGTTGGCCTACCTTACTCATTAGATATACCCTAGGCTTAATAAAATGCCTCTTTTAAAATAGTTTTTTCCTTCTTATCATCCTCATTTTATGCTCGTAGTTTAAATGAAGAACGGGGATTGGCTTAAGAAATGGCAAAGCCAACCTCATTAGCCGGAATCGAACACATCGAAGGACTACCTACGTAATTTTATTCTGTCTCATGCATAAATATTTAATATTAGAGATGAGACAAACGGTTATTTTTTACTAACGGTTAGGCCTATATGAGTTATCGGTACCAACGAATATCCCTGGAAAGGTTATAACCAACTGGAGTTATTTGAAATGTTATTTCGGACTTCTCCCAGACCTATTTTCTAGACGTTCTTGTTCTTACCGAAGAACAACTATTTGTAACGATTTTAAATACCTTTAACTGTTTATTTACCTTTGGACTTTTCTCTGTTTGAAGTTATTGTTAGTTAATGATGGATGTTGAATTTTATTATAATTACTTCTTCGGACATTTGCCATCATTTGTGTGTTAAATTATCAAACACGACGTTTCGGGAATACAAATCAATTCCCGTTCTCAAGTGACTTAAACTAACGGTACATAAACCCAGGCAACTAGGCCTATGTGAGAGTAAATAAAGTAAAACTACAAATTAAAACTACAATTACTACTAACCTTAAATATCTACGTGATACACCCCAGAGCTAAGACTGAGAAGTCAAACACACCAACCACAGACAAAACACAATTAATACACTAAGCACACGCAATTGATGGCAAGCGTCTAGTTGACAAGTTGGAGAGAGACTGATTTGTAACAAAGCAGTGTTACTACGTGTTTTACTTTAATACCAGGAACGTTTTAATGATATAACTAAACATTTTATATATTAAGCATTTTGAGATTTTTGAAATATTTTAAACTTTCTTTCCATTCCTGTAAAGCACGTAACTCCTGATTTGTAGGCTTTATTGGCAACGTTTTACTAGGGAGTTACATTAAATTATCAAAATGTAATAAAATAATCCTATTTTAAATTATATGTTAGTAAATAATGAATTAGACAATATTTTAAAACAAAATTATTAAATAAAATGGTTATTTTATTACTAGTTATTATTTAAAGATTGTTTAGCATAGCGAGTAGGTCTATGTTTAGAATTGATTAGGTAACTTTTTTTAACACAGTACCGGTACCCCCTTAAACCGGAGGTTTGGTAAATCAAGAAGCTGCTGTACTAGAAGCTGCTATCATAAATAAAATATAAGAGATAATGTAGCCTATTGTGAGAAGTGTTACATGCAGAGTCTAGGTTTATTTTAATAAACATCCAATAATTTATAGTTATTCATTAGTTTTTTTATATAACATTGTATTATTTTAAATTTGGCCTTGTATATAACAGTACACTTTTAATGATAAAATTTGATATGTTTGACTATTAGTAAGTTTCTGTAGCTCTCATAGATAAAGTTAAACTAAATCTAAAATAATACGTTGCACAATTAATTAGCTCTGCTGTCCTACGACTGTGCAGTACTGTAGGCCTACTCAACATTGATTTTACGTTCGCCCTTTGCATCTAGTCAGTATAGTAGTAACATGGACGTGGACATACCCAGAATATCATGCTTATGTATTCATATGTAGCCATGCTTTTATGTAGTTGTGGGTGGGTGGATAAAACCTGTATCAATTGTGCTAGCATAATATGTAGCCTATATGCGATACGGTTTTAGCACATATGCATTCGCCCACACTTGACTGCCTTCAAAGGCAATAACTGCCTGATATTCTTTTAGTCGAAATGTAGTTTGTAAAATTTTATGATGAATTTTCCTGTTTGCAAAAATTTTATCAGTAAAAAATTCCTCTCAGAGTAAATATTCAAAGAACTATAGTTTTGTAAATGGGTGATTCTCTACGTGACGCAAGGTACATATTACAAAATAATAATTGATATTGTTTTCTTCATGCAGGTGAAGTGTATTTTATCCTGCAGATTCCATTCATATGAAATAAAATTAATTTGTGTGTAATATTTATCAGTTATCACTGGAAATCGTGATGCATGGGACTCGGTGAAAATGCTGAGTTTCCTAAGTAAGGTGAATGCTATTTTTGTCTGTGATTTATGTGGTTTTCTATTTGAAAATATTTTTTATTGTTTAAAAAATTAATATTTTGATATATATAAAATTCTAATGCATCGTGATGCACGGGACAAAAGTTACCGATTGCTTTGTTTGCCAATTTTTACAATTAATAGACAGTAGTGACCAAGATTTAGTTAATATACATTGAAATGAACATATGTTAAATGGTGCTTAAATGTGCACACTATAAAGGACCATTTCATAAAGAAGTTTTAGATTATATAAACAAAGTTGTTTATAACATGCTTAGATAAATTTTTTCCATGGCACATGTTATTTTTTGTGTTGTATTAATAACATTTTCTAAACATGAACGGTTTTTGAAAAGTGCCTTAACAATAAATACTAGTTACACAGTAAATATTTTGCATAAAAAATATTGAATTAAATTACAAGTGAAAAAACATGGACCAAGACCGGGAGTTGAACCCGGGTCCTTTACGTTTCCGTCGTAACGCTCTACCAACTGAGCTACCCTGATCGCTCCAGATAATAGTCGATGTTATCTCACTTGTACGGTTTTACTGCAATGATTGAACTAATAGACTGAATACCTCGTGTATACAATCTTAATTCTTATTTTGCAGCTTACACGAGGTATTCAGTCTGTTAGTTCAATAAATGCAGTAAAACCGTACAAGTGAGATAACATCGACCAATATCTGGAGCGATCAGGGTAGCTCAGTTGGTAGAGCGTTACGATGGAAACGTAAAGGACCCGGGTTCAACTCCCGGTCTTCGTCCATGTTTTTTCACTTGTAATTTAATTCAATATCCCTTGCTCAGGAAGTGTGTAAACGGAGAAAAAAAAAATAAATAAAAAATAAGTAATAATAAAAAATATGTTTTTATTTTTTATTGAAAATTCATGTTTAACATGATGTCTAAGTACACTGTAATGATAAATAAATGTGATAAGATTCATCTCAACTTTGTATAACTGCACTTATTTACCTATGATGCACAGGACAGATTTTAAAAGCCTTGTAAAACAACTATATATTCAAAATAAAAATACAGTTATATTTTTTCTGACAAACCTTAACAAAGTACCTTTGCACAGAAAGTATAATAATAATAATAATAATGCTATTTTTTAAGTCAGTAGAAAGAAAATTAGATGTTTTTTTGTGACGCACGGGACACAATGAGGTGTGTTGGGAAATTGTACTTTAAAATGACTTCAAGAACATAAAACATCCATTTGATGTTATTGGCGTGTAACTCTAAGACAAGGCACTAAAATAGTTGTATAATTTTATGAAAATACTGTATTGCAATATGACCAAAACAATTACATTTAAAGTGGAGTAATTTTTCTGGGTAAGTGGTGCTTACAAGACTTGTTAAATTTGCAAGCATTTTTTTCAAAATATTATGGTGGAATTTTTTTTTTTTACCATAATTATTGAATCTATGTATTTTACTAACAAAATACACTCATTATAAGTACTACAACATTAATTTCAAAAATACCATGTCAGTTTCACTTTCTAGAGAATCACCCAGATACATACAAAAAATAAAACATATATCTACAAAAATAAAGTTTTTACGCTACTTTGAAAATATTGTACAAATATTTTTTTTGTTTGCATGTTAAAGTAAGTTTAAAAAAATTATTTACAGTTTGTTTGGCGCAAATTTACTATTGGACTCGCGGCTGACATACTGCAACAGAAATGCAAGAATAATAATTAAAAAAAATAGCCTAAAGTTCTAACTTATAGTCTTTAGTCACAGTATGTTTACCTATATTCAACATTTGACAGTAGAATGTAAAACAACGTCGTCATCTGCAAAAATATCAGCCAAGGGTCGAATAGTAAATTTACGCCGTTTGTTTTTATGAACAAATAGAAAAAAAAAGTAAGAAGTTTCATCAATAAATAACATTAATTATTGCCTGTTAAAACATAACATTTATGTTTTTGAAAACGGCTTAAACATTGTTAATTATGGCCTGACTCTTTTGATGCAACGTGTGGCGCAATACCTAGCACTTCTTGCACACTCAATAACGAAAATGTCTGGCACTGAAAGGGTTAATCACACAAATATATGGAAATTATCAGAAATTTGTTTAAAAAATTAACAATTTAGCTTACTTTCATAAACATGGATGTTATTTTCAGCAATTTTAATTTGTTTAAGTTGTAATTTAACTCTTGAGTTAGTGAATATGGTATTAATTTAAAATCCAATCTCAAAAGGTTGGATTTAATTACTTTTTTAAATAAAAATAAATTTTATACGTAATTAGACTTTAGGTTCAGGTGGGATGAATCTATTATTTTTTTATTTAATAAAATGTTTATGATGTAACAAACGACTGACTGAGCCTCTAAGCATTTTTGGATTCTTTCATTTTTCACAAATCATAACTGTGACAATGTACCCCAGGTGAGACGGTATAATAAAGAATTTCGATAATAAAGACGAGCTATTGCAGTGACTCATGGTGAGACCTAATGTCAATGAGCACCGATCATGGTCCCCAGAACACGTTTCAGGGTGTCAATAAAACTTGCATGTAGTCCTATATATGTGTTCGTACTTTTACGGCCACATTTTACATCTGATTAGTCCAAATTTGGTACACATGTTGGTTTTCTAAGTTTCTCGGGCGAGTTCATTAGCAAAAAAATCTAACAATCGGAAGCATGCTTTTTTGACCGGAAATAAACATTTTTTGATATTTTCGTACTAGAATGACACTTTTTTGGCGTTTCGTCTAAATAAATATAGGATATAATAGGTGCACATTTTGTTTTTTTAAAACAACCTTATAGCCTGCCTGGTTCCTACAAAATCGATCAAAATGTAAAATACTACCATAAAAATACCCGGTTCAAATCCACGTGGCAGCAGCTTCTTATTCAATTCAAGGCCAACGGCCAGGGGCCAAACTTGCAAAACGCAGCTCATAATCGGAGGCCGCAAGGTTTTTCCGCTTGTGCATGAGCCGGGGCTGGTGGCTGAGAGGTAAACAAATTTGACTAATATATTTCGTACAAGTAGACACATTTCCCAAATAGTTGGTTGAAACCCTAAAACATAGAAACTTATTTTGGAAATTCACTCAACTCACGTCAGTGGTGAGCAGCGAGATTGAATTATTTTTGGTTTTTATTTTTAGTTCTATTGTAACATTTTATCTCTAAATCCGTATTTTCTTTTCCCATAAATACATTTTCAATACCTACTTGTGTTTCTTTTTCAGTGTTTTTTTGTAATAGCTTCCAGGTATTTAAGTTTTGAAATTGTGTTGTAGCGAGTTGAAATTAAAAAATTTAGAGTTGACAAAAAATTTAAATAAAAAGCCAATATGGTTTATTTGTACGATGGCTTTAAATACAGGCAGATTTAATTATAAGAGTTGTTTTAAAAGATTATATAGAGTCCTTTCAAATGACAACCCAGACGACTGTATTATAAAATATGAATATTTTCGAGTTGTGATTATTATAATGTAAACCTACACAGGTTATAGCATGCTTTATATTTATCGCAAATATCACTGTGATTCTTCTACCCGTTTCAGAGAAAATCAACTGCGACTGTGACAGACCGTTGAACTAACGAGTAATCCTATAAGGGTTCTGTAGGCCTACACAGGTAAGCATGCTTTATATTTATCGCAAATATCTCTGTGATACTTCTACCCG
>JAGFPH010000845.1:47599-60851 GCA_018207615.1 Philaenus spumarius
GAGTTGTATTATTATGTTGTATTTTTTCTGTTTATTGTAGTCCTTCTTGTGTCTGTCTTTAGTTTCCTGTTCAATCGTTTTGTGCATCAAATTAAAACTTTTTAATATATAGCTAAAGGTAACTAAAGGCTTTTCCTACTAAAAAATCTTTAAAAGTAAATGTAAACAAAAAAGTGTAATACATTTTTTTTAAATCTGTCATTCAAGTAACTAGCAAAATACCCGAGATTCTATGTGAATTAATAAAGTATTTCAGTCTCCAGATATAACACTTAAGTCAAAGATTCCCTACCATGGTATATTATGTTTAAAAAAAAACTCTGAACAAGGTTGGAAAGCAATGATAAACAGAGAAGTTGTAGCGTGTAAAATGTCCTACATAAAAGTTCGCAGCTGCATACGTTTATCTAGTTCATATATAGGTACAATTAAAAAGACATAATATTACCAATTTCATAAATATGATGCGGAATATGAAAAGCGACCATTTGTCACAAGAAGAAATTTTACAGTAGATTTAAAAAAAAATCAGGGTGGTTTTGACCATTTTTAGCTTTTTATTATTTCCATTAAACAACTTCTTCCTACCCTGAAAAATATGTTAAAAGGCTATAAACAAGCCTTATCCTTTTAAATCCCAATTCAAGCTCAGACTAGGTTATTTTATTTATGTCAATCAATAAATTTTTATTTCTATATGTATTCATATATAGTCTGTCTGTATGATTTATTACTTCACAATGTCAATAAATAAATTTAGTTTTTTTCTAATTTAAATGTCTTATTTAAAAAAATTTATTTTCATATTTTTGTTGTTTGTATTTGTATATAAGAAATATTTTTTCATCAACATTTAACAAAATTACTTTATCTTATTATTTTTGCATTCACTACCGACAAAATTTTTACAAGCCAAAAAAAGTTTTGATTGTCCATTCTTATACATTTTTCGTGTGATAAATACCAAAGCACGGAGAAACCCACCATGGATGATGGAATAAAATTTATTGTCAGTCCAAATATCATTAGAATATTTGCTTTCACATTCAATCTGAGTCTCTGTTTGACAAAATTTCTTTTATTTCACTAGGATTAAATAAATAATTAAGATTTATTTACATATCAAGAAGATAAATCCTGCTCACGACTGTCGTGTTAATTGGCCATGTTTAAACATAACCTAGTGATCGTGAAACAATTTTATTCTCTCTATTTTCTGCCTCATATCAATAGTGCAAATAGTTCCTTTTTAAAGCCAATAGATTGCAGCACATGTAGGTAAAAGAATTATATCAGTCAAGTTAAAGCATTGATAGTACTCAAACGTTCAAAATTTTAATTTAAATGTGCATATGCGACCGTAGTCTTTGCGAACATGATGCCAGTCCCTTACTTCTTACTTAAAAAAGGTCAAAAGTAAGTTTTTCTTAAGGTCTTTCATTGTTTTGAAAAGGGACCAAATGTCGTTATGGTGTATAACATGGGAGTGACATTCAGTACATTTTTCCAATCAAAGAAATAACCTTAAATATTTCTTTGATTGAAAAAACCTTCGCAACTACAACTTATTTCTACGCTGTCTCAAACAAAGTGAATTCATTTGATCAATAACTCATTATAAAATATAAACAGAAACAGGCTATTTTAAATCAGTATGAACTTATAATAAGTTAGCCAAAGTCAGTGAATTTCCGAAATATAAAAAGGCTATTTAACTTTTTTTTATGTTATTAAAATAGTATGTTGTTGTAATATATATGTCATTTATTAAATAATAAGGGCGGTGAGGTACCTATTTTGACACCACGGACTCCAAGAGTCAGAAATCAAAATTTCTTTTTTAATTATAATGACGTCATGATTCCAATAATACTTTAAGTACAAAATTTTACATTATTTTATTTTGTTTATACCTTTTGGAATTGCAGTTTTTTTTATTACATACAATGCGCATATATATATATTTTTTTTAAATAAACGTTGGCCAACATATAATATACCAAATAGTTTGTAAGTACTATTATATACTATTATTATTTGTTTAAGACCATGTGTACTATTTTCAAAAGTTTTATTTCTTGGATTAATTAACTAAGTCAATATTTAAATATATAATTAAATATAGAGTGGGTTTTTCTTTAATTTTTGTAAGGGAGGGAATTAAATAAACCAAACTGTTATTTTTGGGGCGTATACAATGTTCATTCTTTTTTATGTTAAGGGCGTATCAATTTTTAAGGTTTAAGGTCTACTCCTGTGTTCTAGCAGTATTTTAGGGAATTAAAATTAGTTTTGATTTGAAATAAAATATTGTCTGCACTAAAAATAAACCTTTCCCGACATTTGATACCATTTCTATTAAACAAAAGAAGATCGTTAATTTCACTGACAAATGGTCTAATTTTGTTAATAACTTTTATCCTGTTTTTCTGTCAGATAGTTAATAACGAAGCAAAATTTTAAGCTATTTAGGTAGCTAATTGTTATTCTTACTACAAGTACAATTTAACTCAATGTTTGACAAATTGTTTCTTTTCATTTTCCGCACCACAAATATTATTGTAAAGTATCTTTGTACCAATAATTGTACCTTGCTTGTGCCAAAATATGCTTTGTTGCAAACAATTTTGTGAATCATGTCGAAAAATCCGACAAATTGTCAATTTTCATTTTCCGCACTACAAATGTTATTGTAAAGTAGGTTTTTACCAACCTTGCTTCTGTCGAAATATGCTTTGTTGCAAACAATTTTGTTAATCATGTCTACGTTTACATTGTTGTTAAATTTAAAATAAATTATACAAAATATAATTTGTAAATTTTATAGGTTGATGATGCTATACAGTTTTAAAGGCAAACAAATAAGAATTGTATGGTACGGTATATGCAGAAAATGAAAATATAATGTGTTGTACTAAAATTCCCCTTTCCGAAAAATCTGACAAATGGTCCCTTTTCATTTTCTGCACCACAAATGTTAATGTAAAGTAGGTTTTTACCAACCTTGCTTCTGCCGAAATATGATTTGGTTGCAAACAATTTTGTGAATCGTGTCGAAAAATCCGGATTTTTACTTTCCAGCAGAATAGAAATAGTTATAACTCGAGAGAAGTACTGAATCAATTAAAATTCGTATCCAATTAGCGTTTAATACGTGTGATAACTTTTTACTGAAGATATACAGGTTTTTGCTGAAAATTTTGAATAGTCGTATATTATGTTTGCGGTAGTACGATATTGGTTATATCGGAAGCAAAACTTTTGATCCAATTAGTGTTTAATATTTCTAACAGCTTTGACCCTGTAAAACTGATATTATATTGACCAATTGCCGATATTATATTCGTGTTGAGCGACCCCAAAAACCCCCGGGTAACAAGTTTCTATTAATTTCGTAGCGTATTTCTAGAAAATTCCAAGAGATGATGTGGATATCACCCACCCTGGGCCACAGGTGCTCTGGGGGTCATCTTCGATATTATATTCTTGTTCAGCTACCCCAAAACTCTCGAGTACCAAAATTGAACCATTTCTGTCATTATTGACAGAGTTTAAATTTTTTTTAATCAGGTCATTGAACGCACTTTTAAAAAATGCATTCTTCTTATGCACCGATGCAATATTGATTTCTCATCGATCACATGGGGTCTCAAACTTTCCTGGCGGCTTCATGAATGAAATGCAAAAAACCGCACCTCGATCCGTCTTGCAGCTAAAATGATTGTAGGTCCAGTGCTTTATTTCCTCGCCTAATATTATATTTTCATCCACCTATTTAATACTGGCATTTTTCAATTACGTAGTGCAGAAAACCGTTTTGATTATGACGAGCAAAATTGTATCTCAGTAATGGTATATGGTAAATAGAATACTCTTTATTTTATTTGTTTAGTAATAATGCAGTAAATAAAACATCCTCTAAACGTTTTTATTTCAATATAGTACTAAAAAATATATTGTTCAAATCTATAGTAACAATATATATTGTAAAATAGTAACAAACTATGAATTAAATGCAAGTAATTTGAAGAATTTCTGATGAAATTCACGGTTAAATCGAGAAAATGTAAAAATTTATAAAAACTTAAAAGAAATCTCACCACTGAAAATAATTTCAGTAGAAGTAGTTCAACTTGAACTTAAAACATGTTTTTTGTAGGCCCTTATTACTCTGGCTGCATATATTTAGTTCTGGATCTTTTCATCTTGCCAAATCATTATCACATAACTTTCTATGTCATAATTAATGTTTATGTTCTAAAAGCTAAAATTATTAATCACTTTCTCTGAATATAATAATTGTTAAATTTACATTGCCATTTTAATATAAAAACACTATTTTAATTAATAGGAAATTAACATTTTATGTTCTAAATGCAATAAATATTAAATACTTTCTCTGAATTTACGAATTGTTAAATAAATGTTAGAATAACATTGTGATTGCGATATAAAAATAACTGATAAACTATCTTTGTGATTCAACTCTCCTTGTCATTTGAGGGGAATTTGTCCTAGTTTAAAAATTATTTAGCCTTTCGTGAGCTCAATTGAAACAAATTTGTCGAGGTTGGTTTATTTTAGTGATCTCTTTCATTTTACATTTATTGTGGGAAGTTACAGTTTTGAGAAAGATTTGATTTAAAATGTTGGTTAAGAGTTTGGTAATTCTATTTATCAAAGGTGACAGCGAAATGGTCTGTTTTACACATCACGTTATAGAACAGTAGTGTGAATCCTGCATTAAATCTAGAGTCTTCCTGCAGTTCCATCGACCACTGCTTGTATTATGACTGTTATCAGCTCGGTTTTGGTTATGAAGTCAGCTCAGTCTGTGTAGTCTGTTTAGTTATCTAAATATAAAATAGTGCTAAAATTTTATGTTTAATGTTTTAGAGTTCAACCTTGTACGTGAACCCGAAGACGATCCCCAAAAGGTCATTGACAGGTTACAGAGAGGTAATTATTTTCCATCAATACGTTAGAGACTGAGTTCGAGTGTTGTTCAGGGGTCGAACCATAACAAATCGACCGATGATGGTCCAGATTGTAGAATATAAATAACTTAAAAATATTGCTTAGCACTACTTATGTGTTATTGAGATTTTTACTACAAGCAATATAATTTGTAATTTTTGCAACAATAAAATTTTGGGTTCTTTTAATTGATGACAAGTCGAACTGGCATGACCCCATTAGCGGTATTAGTGCCAAAATTAGCTCAGGTATATTTGTACTGAGAAATTTGAAGCTATACTGTGGTACATCGATACTTTTAACAGCCTATTTTTGGGGTAGTGTATCATTATTTGAACTATGGAATTCTTTGGGGCAACTCATCAGTTCAGAATATGAACAGAGTGTTTGTCTTGCAAAAATAGAAATAAGGCTTATTTATTGCGGGGCTAAATAAAAAACAAGTTGTAAAAACCATTTCAAGAAATTTGGATTACTCACACTTCCGTATAATTACTTACTTGTGAATATCGTGCCAGACAGCACAGGTTAAATTTATACAGTAAACTTCCCTCACAAGCTGGTGCAAAGTTCATGAATAAGCTTCCTAAAAGCATTCAAAATTCACCAAACTACAGTATTTTTAAAAAGAGTCTTGGACAATTTCTATTGTCTGGATCATTTTACTTGGTGGATGAGTTTGTGCATCATGGTCGTACTATTTCATGATATGTGATCTCTTTTGTTACTACTGGAACTTATTTTTTCAATTTTGTGTATTTATGTTAATGATTGTATATTTTTCTCTATTTTTTAAGCTGCTTGATGTTAAATTGTATTTTGTGATTTATGAAGTGAACTTCTACTGGCCGGTTGGGTACTTTCGCTTGATTATGTTTCTGAAATCTCGTGCCACAAATGTTTTACGAAGACACAAGTCAGAGCGTGGAGAGGGAATAGGCGATACATAGTATATATTAGGGATGGATTGATACCAGATTTTTCGATTCTCGATACCGGTACCGATACTATGAAAAATCGATTCCCAATACCATACCTAAAAATAAAATTACTTAGCAGCGAAAAAAAATTACAACAGTTTTATATTATATAAAATTAAAAAAACTGACTCAACAGCTTTATATTATTACAGAATTATCTGCTACAATTAACCATTACCATTGGTGAAATATTATTTAAAATAAAATAAAAAATGTCCTCAAAAGAATACAACGTCCGAATATTATGAGCGCTAATTTAAAAAAACGCCGGCGTTAAAACTAATTTAAGTACCGCAGTGAATGCCTGCAAAAAATCAATGCCCGAATATATTAGTGCCAATTTTATGGACTACCATTGTTGAAATGCTATTTAAAGTAAAATGACGAATGTCCGCAAAAGAATACGACGTCCGAATATTATTAGCGCTAATTTTATAAAACGTCAACATTCAAACGCAATGTCCACAACAAGCCTACTCCCGAGAACAATGGAATATCCGCATAAGAAATTGTTACCCAAATACAATTAACCTAGTCCAACTGAACAAAAACTGTGCTAAATATTATTTAAAATATAATAGCGAATGTCCATGGAAGAAATTAACGCCCAAACACAATTAGCAGTAACTTAATTTTATGAATTTTTTACCATAGTAAGTTTTCACGAAAGATATAGTAACCCGAATACAATTTGGTAAAATGTATAAAGAATCAGTGATAAAACATAATTTAGGTACCACGGTGAATGTCCGCAAAAAAATCGATGTCCGAATAAAATTTGTGCCTATTTTATGAACTACCATTAGTGAAATATTATTTAAAATAAAATGACAAATGTCCATAAAAGAATAAGACGTCCGAATATTATTAGCGCTAATTTTATAAAACGCGGCATTCAAACGCAATTTAATATACAACAGCGTATGTCCGCGAAAAACCCTACTCCCGAAAACAATGGCATGTCCGCATAAGAAAATACAATTAACCTAGTCCAATTTAATAAAAACAGTGTAAAATATTATTTAAAATACAATAGCGAATGTTCATGGAAGAAATTAACGCTTAAACACAATTAGCAGTACTTTAATTTTATGAAATATCGGTTAAGACATAATTTAATATACCGCAGTGAGTTTTCACGAAAGGTAACAAAACCCGAATACAATTAGGTAAAATGTATGAAATAACAGTGATAAAACATGATTTAAGTACCACAGTGAATGTCAGGAAAAAAGTCGATGCCCGAATACAATTATATATGACAATTTTATGAACTACCATTGTTGAAATAGTATTTAAAATAAAATGACGAATGTCCGCAAAAGAACATGACGTCCGAATATTATCAGCGCTTATTTCATAAAACGCCGGCGTTAAAACTTAATTTAAATTACAACGGCTAAGGTCAGCGAAAATGTTATTTAGATGATGGTTGTAAAATTCGGAAAAAGTAAAAATTAAACATCGCTATTTTCGAGAATGAATAAATAGTAAAACAAAGAAATTCTGTCGGGACTCCCATAGAAATCATAAATCACGGGTAACGAAAGTCCCAAAAAGTTTTACCTGACTTCAAACAAATAGAATTATTACTTATTCGTCACAGTAGACACCCTAATTCTATAAATCGACACGATAACAAACGAATCCATAAGTGGTTGACCTTGAGCCTACTAGACTTCTTGTGTACAAATAACAGCCTTCGCATGAATAAAAATAAAACAAGAAGTGTTTACTTAACAAAGGTAAAATTGCCTAAAACATTTTACTGGGAAAAATGTCTACATACATAAAATTAATAATGTTTTACATTTTCCCCTACTGATATTTTTAGTTAAATGCTGAATTGAGATAAAATACAGAGAATGCGATTGCAAATACCGGAGATTACATTCACGGAGTCTCCGTCGGGGAGTCCTAAATACGAGAACGGGCAGGTCTGACAACTGAGTATCTCTTAATGTCGGTAATTGTTATCGAGTTTCGGCTATCGATTCTTGATACCGATACCAAAGCTAATGTATCGGTGGTATCGAGAATCGACCCATCCCTAGTATATATAGACAAGTAAGCGAGTGGAGAGGGAATAGGCGATACTATATATGAACACGTAAATTACACGTTGAAACTACATAACATTAACTGCGTAGAGAGATTGCCGCTAACTGATGAACCTCAGGTAGGCACGGCTCCATTCCCCTTTGTTGTTGTCTTCCGTTAGTCAGTACAGTACGTGGTGGGGGTTTGCTATTTTTACTCCAGCCTGTTACAAATTCTTCGAACCCCTTTCGCTTCCAAACCGTGCAAAGCCAGGGTGTCTACTGGTCACGGAAAAGTCGCGGATTTTAGTAAGGGATCACGGAAGTCACGGAAAAGTCACGTATTTTGCTGAAAGGTCATGGAAATAAATTTTAAAAGAATAAAACAAAATCATTTTGTACATAAAATATTTATAATATAAGCTCTCTGAGGGCTGGATTGTAACAAATATAAAATAGGGTTCCATATACCTACACTATCGTGCACTAATCGTGACACTCTGATGTTATAATTCTGATAATAGCCCTGGGCTTCAAGATGATAAAATATTTTTCCTGCAATAACCTGATTAGTTTTTTGTAAGACATATCTAGCCTTTAACCCTCCCCGTGGCAGACTGCCCAAAGTGACATTCTCTCGGGCGCAAGATGCAGCCATATGCGAGAATTTGTATAAATTTGCATATTCCGTTATTTAATACTCTTAAAATCATCCAATCGTAATAAAACCGGCACTGTTGAAAAGGAAATCAGTTAAACTTTAATTTTTGTATTTAAAACTTTTCGTAAAACGTATATTTACATACGTAACCATCGTTTTAAAATATGCAGATCGGGTTACATCTGTTTCAGCGCGCGAATTTGCATACAATTGTACTGTTATTTCCTACTTCTTACACGTCCAAGACCATCTACAGAAGTATTTCTATCGAGATTATAAATATAAAATTCGTCAAGATTTTATCTTTCTAATAGTGCCTTCCAATCAGATGTCACTATTTTACACGATTTATGACGAAGATTTCTGTAAACCCTTGCGATTGGACAGTTTTCAACCAATGAAACAGCAAATTCGTCAACCGAGATAACGCCTACAATATGTTTTGACAGATTTATTTTCACCATTTTGTAGAGAATAGTTTGATCTTTCTAACGGTGGGAAGTAAACTAGAAATAACCAGTTTTTTGTTCGTCTAGACAGCAGTGGAAAGTACATAATTAGGACAGTCTCGTGAGACCGTCTAGCGCATGGGTTCCCACGTAATTCATATGACACTTCCTGCGACTGGGGAAGTTTCATAATCATTGATGTCATTCAAATAAAGATAACTCAAACACTTTTATGAACTAAGGAAAGACAAGTATACCGTTCTTTTCTTTGATTTATCCTCTACACTTTGTTATAATAATATTTCATTTTTGGACAAAGCATATATTAGTAAATTACGCTTCAAACTAGGCCTAGTTTTGTTAGCAGTCGTGTATTTGGAACATAAAAACTGATTTTTTTTTTTTCAAAATAAGAAATTTGAAATTGTTAAATGTTTTTATACAGTTCTATTTAGAACTAAACTACAAAACTTTTTTACGCTTACGAAAAAATTATAAAAAATGTTTACTACTTGTTATGTTGAACTTTTTCCTTTCGTTACTGAACATTTTTTGTTTCTTGAGCTAATAACTTTTACAATTTTACATCAATAAATTTTAAAAGGTTTAGGGTTAAAATAATTTTGAGCATATATGAAGCGGAGTAATTATGTGTGTTATGTTGTTTCAATGTCTTTTTTGCCGAAACATGAATATAAACAGGAACAGCGTTCGGTTAGCGGGGAGTATGGGCGAGTTGCTGGGTAGTGATGCGTGATTGTTTGATGCTCGAGATGTTTGAACATTAATTTTTTACCCTAAAAGTCACTGAAAAGTCACTGATTTTTATTTCTGGGAACTAGTAGACACCCTGAAAGCGGTTTTAAATCGAACAACTATTTACAAGAAATTCAATGTATCTTTTTCCAAAGACTTCAATTTGTTGTAATAATCTTCATTAAGTGGAATACGTTCAACAAAATATTGTCAGCAACAAAAGTGTTAAACGGTCCCTTTAACATTTTTAAATGACGACGAGAGCACATTGTTTTGAATCGGTTCGATTTTTAGGAGAAATTTTGAAATGTTTGTTTTGGACAAGTTTATTGAGCAGTAGATTTTTACACACTGTTTCTAATGGATGCTGAGCCAATAGACATTGAACACCCGGCTTAAATCACTCAATAATTACAAAAACTGCCATATTTAATGAGTGCAAATTTTCAAGATGATGGATTGGGTCCGCCGGATTATCGAGTGCTGGATTATCTCGGTCTTACTGTAATATTATATTATAATAAGTATGCGAAAAATAGTGATCATTATAATGTAAGCAATATTTATTTAGTGACTAATGATTTTGAGTGAGGTGTATGCACTCTACATAGAATTCTAAGAATAATTCAATATGTAAGTGATTGGTATAATAATTATAACTATCCCTTACATATTTAATTATTCTTAGAATTCTATGTAGAGTGCATATACTAATACCTCACTCAAAATCATTTGTCACTAAATAAATACTGCTTACATTATAATGATCACTATTTTTCGCAAACTTATTATAGTTATAATAATATTATAATTAACATATTATAATATTATAATTATGAAATTTCAAAATATGATATAATATTTCTTGACAATATATTGACTTGTGTAATTTGTTGACCCTTATTCTCCTCTAATATTAATACTGATAAAAATATAAATTGGTCATAGAAGTTATCACTTCCAACGTGTGGTCAAGCACACCCAATTTTGTTGTGTATTGTTCCAAAGTAAGTATTGTAATTTGTGTATATGACCTGTTTTATACAAATACTATTTGTCAAGAAAACGAATACTGAATAAAATAAATAAATAATATCTGCGCAAGTCTCAGGTGATGAAATTTTAACCACTTATTACAAAACAATAAAAGAATATTTTCTGAAAATTTTGGACTTTTAAAGTGTGTTTCTTCTGAGATATTTCAGATTGAAAATATCTGATTTTAGAAAATCTTTAGGCCTGAAATTGTTTAGGGAAGTAGTATACTTATAAACACTATAAAACACTATAAAAAAAATGAAGGTGAGTCAGTTTTATCTTTAACATTTTTCATTTTAAAAGAGAAGGTTTTTATTTTTAAAACCTAATCATTTACGTATTTTTTTTTTATTCAATAATTAAGTAGGCATACGGGACAGAAAATATTGTAAATTTTATGCTCTTTAACTTGGTTGTTGTTTGAACCAAATATCTTTAAAAACGAAGGATCTATAGAATTTAACGCAAACCACAAAAAGGATTTCTTGAGTTTAAATTATTTTGTATCACCGGTAATTCATAAAATTGTTCAAATCTTATTTGTGCATTGTTTTATTTAATGGTGGGATCAAGTCATGCTGACAGAAAAGGAAGGGGTAGCTTTTCAGTGTTCAAATCTTATTCGTGCATTGTTTTATTTAATGGTGTGGGATCGAGTCATGCTGGCATAAAAGGAAGGAGTAGCTTTTCAGTGTTCAAATCTTATTCGTGCATTGTTTTGTTTAATGGTGGGATTGAGTCATGCTGGCAGAAAAGGAGAGGGTAGCATTAAAAGCATTTTCAGTGCGCATTAAAAACCCAGTTCGAACTACCGATGCTTGAGATAGCAGGACTCTACTGTCTCTATGTTTAAAGCAATGTTTTAAATTTTTTTTATAAAATGTAAAGGTAAGTAAATTTATACAAACTATACGACTATAGGGAATGAAAAAAATTCAGACCTGTTTTGTTATACATAGTTTATTAATTTGATAGTTATAATAGGTACTAGTTATTAGTTTACTTGTAGAGTTTTACTAATGTAAAAATGTTGTTTTTGTTTTAGAAGCGGATTATAACTATACGGAAGTGAGTTTCTTCAAACGTAGAAGTGGTAAGCAGGGTAAGCTATCTGTCATTATTTCATATTATAATATAAGCTTCTGCATTATAAAATAAGTTTTACTATAACTATGTTTTTAGTTTGTAATTTCTTGCGCAAATTGGTGGCGACAATTTCCTCATGACAAGGAATTGTATTCCTGGGCATATTATTTCTGAGAATTATTGATTTGACCTTCTCATTTAAAAGTACTCTAGCAGAAGTTTGTTTGTCTTTAGGTAGGGATTGTATTGCAGACTCAATATCGATAAGCGAGTTTGTTCTGTTTACTGAATATATTGTGTTTAAGACCCTTATCTAACGACTTCATTTCTTGTTTGTTAAAAACAGTCAGTTAAATTAATAGTTCTGGGATAGAAATCATGTTCGCATGGGGTTGTTTGTTCTGCCTTATTTGGTTATCTAACAAATTGTCTAGTTTCTTAGATATAGTTTCTTAAGAATACTAAACCATTGCGAAAAGTGCAAATTATTAAATGCTTTAAAACAATACGAAATATATAAAATGTTTAAAACTAAACCGCATACCATACTTAATGCAAAACTTGGATTTTATTCCAATGTTTTATTTTATACGATTATAACAGAAACAGAGACCAAATAAACTCCCCCCACCATGTAATTGATAACAATCTATTGAAAATTGCAACCCAGTGAACTTTGATGACATCAGTACAGTGCGCCCACAGGACATGCGATTTCTTAATAGTGAATTTTTTGTGTTTATTCTAATTTATTCTGAATGTTTGTGTGTAAATGTGTATGTGATGTGTGACAACGGATTAATTTCTCCAACGAATTTTTACTTGAAAATGGCGGAATAAGCCGAAACGGCCGTCGTTTGAAGAATTTATACGAAAATTGACTATTGACGACGGTAAGTTGTAATTATATTTGATATATAGCAATAGTCGGAATGGCGACAAACATAATAAGTAACTCTAAAGTTTCCTGATCTTGTGGAAAGTAAGAACGACCCAACAAATGATTTTCAGTTATTGTTTATCAGGCTTTCACCTATGTGATTTAATTTACATTTGAACACCATCATGTGATAAAATTAGCAAAATAGTATGAGTGCATCAATTTCTTTCGCATAACTTCAATATTTGGTTTTAAATTCTTAGTGCAGGTAATTAAGATAAATTAATGTTATTTTTATCTGAAAATCGTACCATTAGGTTTGTGTGACTTTAGTGTGGGGATTACATAAAATTCATTCATGTGTTATTCGGTTATCAATTTCTTTC
>JAGFPH010000845.1:60861-71656 GCA_018207615.1 Philaenus spumarius
ATTTTATCTAAAAATCATACCATTAGGTTTGTATGACTTTAGTGCGGTGATTACATCAAATTAATTCATGTCGTATTCGGTTATCAATTTCCTTCGCATGACTTCGCAGTTTGGTTTTAAATTCTTAATGCAGGTAATTAAGATAAATTAATGTGAATCTTATCTGAACATCGTACCATTAGGTTTTATGACTTTAATTTTACTATATGGGTACGTTAATTTCTCAAACTCACAGAAGATAGGAAATGCGTGGCGAGGTGTTGAATTATGCTCTGAAACGGTGCTGTTAAAAGTTCCTATAAATTCTTCAGTTTAATTTTCATCAATCTGTCTGGTGTCACCGATTATAGATTTAGCCTACAAATTCCGTGTTGAAAATTAAAATTTTGAAAGTCAACCCCAGAGGTTCACACCTCTGAAAAATTTTGAAATATGCATTTTTCATCTGGCAAGTCCATTTTGCAGTGAAATTGTTTTCCTTCTTCAGTCACTATAAACCCAGTCACAGGTTTACTTTTCGATCTTTGCGCATTGAAACAAGTGTATAGTATTGTCTAACTGCTTCATTTTAGGTGTCTTGACTCAATGTTTTTTGCTGATGCAGCTAGAGCAGCAAACCGTTTTAATTAGTCTTTTTTTATAAAAGCTATTTTTGCTATATTAAGTCTAGTAATAATGTATTTCCCCAGCCCAGGCCTTGTATTGAGCCACGATAATGTGATATTGTTACAGTAGAAAGTTTGAACAATATATCAGATATCTGTTATGTATAAATGTTTAGATTTTTAAATAATATCATTACTTCTGATGTTTCAGAAGACGCTGAGACTTCCTACGAACGGGGACCGCCAATTCAAAAAGGTAAATATTCTTATGGTTATATATGTACTGTAATTCTTTGGCAATCTGATCAATCGTTCGTCGGATATTTTTTGGCTTAGGTGAGGTGACTCGAGTGGTTCTTCTATAAAAAAGCAACACTCCAACAATTATACCAGCTGCAATTAGAACTCATTTATACAATTTTGTATCCTATACGATAAATTTCTCGGTCTTTGAGATGTCATTAGCAAACTGACAAGGTTGTTGTCATTGACGGAGTAAAACTTGTTTAAAAGCTTCAAAACTTTTAATGTCTTTCTAAAAATTTATTTACAGTGGGCCCAGTTTATTGTAATCACGGATAATGTTTTTACTTATCTGAAGTCCTGATCATTCGTATCCTGGTAGAAAAGAAATATATTGTTTGTTATTATCAGGTCTTGGTCTGCAGACAGTTTGTGTACAGGCCTATGCATCGAGTAATAGAATAAGCTCTTGTAGTAGGGTGACCAGTAATTTCCTAGTTTCGAGTGTAATAAAAGGGTTCTATCTACAGAGTAGTTTTTGGTAAATCTCAATCATTTCATTTCTCAGTTGTGTTTCTGAACTGATAGGGGTTAGTGTTACATTATTGTTTTGCGAGCGTGTGAAATTTACGTTTCTGTCAAATCAAATCGGGAAGTTTTGTTTAGAGTGTGTAGTGATCTGTATAAAACAGATTCAAATAATATATTCACTAAAACGAAGTTTTTGCGTGCGTGCTGTAGGTCTTCACTACACTACGTTAATCATGACAGATTCACAAAAGAAACAGTACGATTTAAATTTAACCCTTTCTGTGCCAGATATTTTTCTTCGGTTACTATCCAAAATTGCCGGAATTTTTTACAGGTAATATCCAGAATTGCCGGACAGTTTTTGACACTTTCGCAAGGTTTTTTTTAAAAAATCATAACTTTATAGTTTACAGGCCGATGAAATTTTTTTTTTATTCTGTTAAGTTGTGTGAGTTAAAAAATAGTGTAACATAGAAAAATTTATGAGCAAACTAAAAATCATAAAAATTTAAAAAATACATACCTTGAAATCGGTTTTTTATCACAACACCGAGTTTTGTATATTTTTCAAGTTTTACGCAGTATAAAGCATAGAAAAAATAGTAAAGTCAATAAATTTTATATCACAAGAAAAGCAATTATATTATGTTCAAAAACTGAGCTTCATTTAAAAAGGAACAAAAAATATAGATTTTATAGGTTTTTTTAAAACAATTCTCGGTGCATTTGTAGACCATAAAAATATTATATAAAATGTCTAAATTTTGTGTTTTATAATGTCTCAAAATAGTTTTTTCACTTATAGGTGATCTAGAACGAGCCATAATTAAACTATTTATACACAAATTATTGCTAAAACAATACAAAACTGATCTTACTTTACACAAAAAACAATCACACGATAAAGAACTATAGGGAATGCGATCAGCTGTACGCTATACTTCGCAGCCGACTTAATCTTGAACCAACCTAATAGTTGTTATGCATTATATAGTATTTTTAAATGAAAGAACAATTCATAGTTCGAATGGATATAAAATATGCGTGGAAAAATATACTTGTCATATTCTAATAATTAATTGACAATTCTTGCACAATCGTAAAACATCCGGCGTGTTTGGTAAGTATCAGTTTTTGTTAATATAATTGTGTTTATATTTTATGAAATATTTTGTCCTAATCATTGTAGAACATATGCTAAGAAAACAAAAATACTACTGTAGTACTGAACAATCATTTAGAACATAAAAATAGTCAAGGTAAATGTTGTTTTCAAGAGTAGTTGTCTGTTTTTTGTATTATTTCAATTATGTTTGTTCGTAATGGTAAAATTATATGATATGTGATACCGTATATTAATCCAGTCAAATTGTGTTTTTAGCAGGAAAGTTGTGGGGTAGTTTTGGTTTCTTTCCATTGTGTATGTTTTTTTTTGTGTTGAATCCGAATCTTAGGCTTGTCTACAAAATTTTGTGACAAAACATTGAAAAAATGCAAAAACATGTATACAATCTCATGTTTTGGTAGTTTGCTAATAACTGGAAAACTATCAACTTTTCATAAATAATCTCCCTTTTCAAAAAGAAAGTTCATAAAATTTCCTACAAATTTAATTTCATAGGTTTTTTCTCCAACGAACCGTTGGGGCTCAAGCGCTAATTGAAAATTGGCGTTATTCAGCTGTCTCCTCTAAAACCCACTTTTTCGCACAACTTTAATTTATTTTTATAGGCTGTCAATTAGTGAATTCCTTCTAGTTCTCTTCATGTACCTTATTTAGGCCGTATATGTGAAGGTACAGGTAATATTTTCAAAAATTACATATATATAATAATGTTCAATTTACATAAAAAAGTCCGAAATCATACAAATTTTGTTACAAAAAAGTTTAAATTCCAAATTAAAATCATTTTATTATATTATATTACAAATATGATTATACAGTATATTACATTATTATATGAACCGTTGTCGTTTAGAGGGTTCTGGCTGAGGTTTTTTCTTTTGAACTGGTTCGAGGCTGTTCACCTGGATATGAAAGAGGTGGTGCGAAAATAACAACTTGTGATCATATCTCAAGGCGAGATGAAAGTATGTTTTGTAGAACAATTGCCCAAACTGGGGTGAGGAGAGTGTTTATATCATGCAAATACAAAATGGTGATTTGCGAAATACGCAAAACAAATTACGAAAAGAAGACATTCAGGGCTACACAGGCCAATCAAAATTACCAATAGGTCTTTATCTTCCCCCATCACTGCCTCATATTCATTTGACAGGGCCAACATGAGAGCTGTTGTGATAATTAGGATATCAGCGTCCTCCACAGCTTGTTGTGAATAAATTTTTACATCCTAAAATTATCCATTAGCATAGTTATCAACCTGTTCTTGTTTTTGGAGTTTGCAAAGAAACTCTCCTGCGAGACAGAGGGTGCCATCGATTCTGTAAATGATATTCCAGCAGATTGTTTTCTTTGTGCTCTTCTAAATCAATAATAGTTACATATGCTCTTATATGGGTTAAAGCGATTTTATGATCACTCTGTATATGTGCTATATATAAATGCTTATATTATGTTCTTGGTGCATTCACAATCTTCGTGAGGGTAGGCATTGAAAAGGACATGCCATTTGATTTGTAGTTTAACTTGACTTACATAACTGCAGGAAATTTCTCCATATGTCTGGCAGGGTGAAATTTGACTCTGTGTAACAAAAACCCTCAGTCGATGACATATTTTGCATTTTGTTAAGTCCGAATATGCAGTCGGTGAAAAACCTTTTAAAAGCTTGATTTTGTGCCAACAGTATCTTAGCTTTGAATTCTTCTTGCACATTTTTCATAATCTTCTCCACATCATTAGAAAGAATCACCGTTCTGTCTATGTTGAACAAGATCTCTTCCAATTGATCCACCATTGTTGGCGACAGAGCCATTGATTGAATCAATATTTTGGCCAAAGTTATGTGAGCCAACAAATGAGATTGTACTGCCCTTGCGTAGGCATGGCCAGACATGATTTTCTCATGTTCTAAATGTGCTAGAGATTTGAAAATTTTTATAGTTTAGAACTGAAGACTAAAAAGCAGAAAATGTTATTGAAATAACAAAACTTTTAATATACCAAGATCTTAAAACTGACTAAAAAGTATAAAATAGTTTCACCTATCCATACAGATTTATAACCCCATACAGTTTGTCCTAAAAATTTGCGTTTCTGAATTTTGAATAGCTATGACGATACTTGTAAGATTTGAAATAAAAAACGTGGGGCGCATGCAATAAATAATAGTAAGGAGTGAAGAGAGTAGCTGTCATTGAGAGAACTCGCACAACAGTTCATATAATTTGCTGTAAATAAATAAAATTGTTAGTGACTTAGGTGAACGATTCATGCACCAATTATCCATTGCAAGGGTCCCAATTTTTCGATTTTAACCTTACAAGTATTTTCATAGCTATTAAACATTCACAATCACAAATTTTCAGGTCAATGTGTAAAGGGTTAGGAATCTGCATGGCTTATAAATCTTCATGGGGCTGGTAGACATTATTTTATACTTTTTAGTTTGATTTAAAAACGTGTTATACAGTTGAACTTGGTTATAGTGTCAACAAAGGGACCGAACGAATGTTGACGCTACGTCCGAGTGACGTTATAACGCTGTACCAACAGGAAATCGGATTTTTGTTACCTTGAGTGGAAGGACAAACAACTACAGTTTTATTATTATTGGTAACATTATTCATGATGTTTATTAAAAAGAAAAACACTATACTATTCTTTTAATGTAAAGTAGGGTCCCGATAATTCGAGCTAATTGGAGCTGAGGTCACCTACAATTATAAATTAGGTAACATTGGTTAATGTGTAAAGTTTTAATGTAATGTGTAACTACCGAACGGATTGGAATGAAATTTGGTATGTAGCTTCCTCTAGGGCCATAGGTGCTCACTAAGAAAGGGTATTAAAAATTTTGAAATTTTAGGAGGTGTTTGGGGGAATCAAAGTTACTAAAATCATAATTTCAGAGCTTTTATTATTATGACAATAGTGCTTTTATTATTTAAGATCCATATATATACAAGCCAAATACCACTCACTGACTGAACACTTAAAAAGAATACAATTACGTTAAAAAGACTGAAAATACCAACCACCAAGGGCAACGCCGTATGGGTCAGCTAGTTATATATACAATTCAAAACAGCAATAACGGTAATTATTAAATACTAGGGGAGACCCCTGCGTGCTTCGCACACCAACCCCCAATGGAACCTTCTAAAAACATGCGTTATGTTTTATTTATAATAAAGTTGTAGTATTAATAATAACCTCAAAACTAAGATGGTAAATAATGTTAAATGTTCAAACCAAAATTATTTCTTATATTTTATAACAGCAGTTAATAATAGTTAAAAGAACCAGCAAAGCTCAGGTCTACACTTTAAAACCCTAACCTAAAAGCTAGAAATACAAAAATAATTAATTGCTTCAAATTTTGAAATCAGCTGTTAATAGAAATATTGATGCAAACATCTATATTATCAGTTATTTTATTCAATTGGTTGCTATGGTATTAAATGTAAATACATGTGTTGGTTTATCATTCCAGGCCTAACCTAAGATTTTAACCGACTAAATTTACAAATATTAAAATAAAAAAAAGTTTTTATCGAGATGAATTATAGCCTATGTTATTCAGGGATAGTGTAGCTTTTTATTAGTAAAACTATTTTTTCAATCGGTTCAGTAGCGCCCCCTACATACAAACAAACAAACAAACAAACAAACTTTACCTCTTTATAATATTAGTATAGACAATTTACTGCAGTGACTTTTTAGACATTCACACGAGCTAAAATTGTTTGATTAGTGATGTTTTTATTCATTTTTAAATACTGTACAATACAGTAAGTCCAATGATTTGCTAATCATCAATAGGATTAGGATTTTTTTACGTTTTAAGGTACTTTGACCGGTACAAGTACTGTTTATTCAAGGGAATGATAGATTTTCTATAAGTAACATAATTTATTTATTTATAAGTAGTGAACTAAATAAATGACTTGAATGAACAATAATATTATTCAGACAGTAGGATACACTTAGTAGCGTAGTAAGAGTAGACAAACGTTTGTGATTATTGTTTACGCGATGGTGATGTCATCATCATTCCTTATCTTGATTACTGTCCGGTCTTCTATTGTGTCTAACTTCTATCCTGCCCGGGTTACCCCCCTCTCACACGTCTTCTTTAGTTTTTGTGAATACAGTAGTTGATTCAGTATCAAGTAAACACTCGCTCTTAAAACATCGAGTGTGTCATACTCATACTGCATATCGTTTGTTAAGTTTTCAAGCGAGCGAGTTCCGTTAAACAGAAAACACTTATGGACTTATACAAAAAATAGTTTTTTTACTGGAACATATACTGTAGCCTATGTATATCTTTTTATCATTTTCTATTTGTATTTTATTTTCATTTTTACGTTAGTTTTTCATTTGATAATACACCTTTTCACATTTTTGTGGTAGATGCCTTTTTTCACATCTTTTATCACGTTTTCATTGATTTCACCAGTTTATCGTACGTTCCCTCTTGAGTTTTGACAAGTCCGTGTTATCCACATTATCTCGAATAACCGTGACTCTATTTTATCATATAAGTAAGATGTTGAGGTTGTATAATTTATTTGGTGTATTAAATAGTACTATTTTTGTGTTTAATATGTTAGTGAAAACTGTATTTTTGTTAAATTTGAACTAATTTTCATTGTTATTAAATTACTATTAGGTATTTGTGACATTGCTTAGTAAACTGTGCTGTATTTGACATATTTGATTTCAGTGCAATCCTCCATGAGTATCATATCTTCTTCTGCGTCCCAGTCACAACCATCTCAGACTCAAGGTAAAGTCTTTTATTTACAACATTAAGTGATGTGAATAATCGTGAGTGGGCACTTAATTATTGTTTTTTCCGAGTGGCCACTCAGGTTCAGGTGAATAATAAGAACAGACTCGGCTCAAACGACGAGAGGGCTCTCACACCATCGAGTAAACTATTGACCTGTGAGTGAGCTCTCCAGTTATCAGGTGAATAATACCGAGTGTACACTCAGCTGCCTGAGTGCCCTTTCTAAGATTTGCGAGTCTCATCAGTAGGACACTCGCCCTTGTTAAGTGAGTAGCTATGGCCGAGTTTATGCCGATGAGGAGATGCAAAATTTATGTAGCCCGTCACGAAACCAGTGAAGATGTGTTTAAGACTTTATACAGGTTCAGTTCGCAGAATGATGAATGGATGAGTGAGCACTTTTTGAACGGTGACGAGACCAATCGTGGCGGGGCTTTAAGTAAGTTTGAAAAATGAAGACTTTCCTAAGGTATGTTGGTGATCCTGGATTCCAAGCAGGCGTGGGAGAAGACATTGGGTGTCACAGGACAACGGCAAAAAACAAAAACTGTCCAAAATGTTATGAATGCTATTGTTAGGAAGAGCAATGTTTGGATAAAATTTCCCTCCAACGATGATGAAATGGAAGTAGACATGGGAAAATGGCGGGAAAAATACAATTTTCCTTCAGCTAAAGGAGCCATAGACTGTACACATATTCCTGTGGTAAAACCGACTCGGGTTTCAAGTTGCTACTTGTTCATGAACAGCGAGAGCCCACTCGCAAACAATTGACTAGGTGAGTGGGCACTCGCTGGTTTTCTCCAAATCTTTATTCACATTATTTCCGAGAGCCTACTAGCTACCCGAGCCGACACTCACCTTCGTTTGGAGAGCCTACTCATGAAAGCCCTCTCACCATTATTCACATTGCTTATTGTACTTGTCTTGATAATGCCATAGCCTACAGTGAAACCTGGATAATCCGAAGTAATTGTTACCTTAGAGTATATGCGTGGGGTAGTTGTGTCATGCGTGGAGATAATTCAGGGGGTAAACATATGTCTGGATAAGGTTCTTTTACCGGCTATCCACCATTTTGTTTTGACTAAATAATTTGAGCGTCCAGAACAGCTTAACCGATAGAATTGAAAATTTGCACTTTACTCATCGATGTAAAGACCGAGATTGAAAACAACACAATCAACCAGTTCCAATAATCCATTTCAAAATGGCGTCCATTTTTAATTGAAAATAACTAAAAAACAGTACATTTTTATAAAAAACAACGAGAATATATTTTTTTTGGCCTATTTAATTTCCTATCGAACAAAGGGTAGCGGTAAAACAGTGTCCGGCTTAATTAATTGGCCTTGTACATTTGTTCGATAGTTTTGACAGTTATGCCGTTCGATAGGAATTCAAACAGACTAGAAAAATTTACTCTGGGTGTTTATTAAAAGTTTATTCTAAATGTTTTTTATTAAAAATTTACTTTGGATGTTTTTTATTAAAAATTTACTACAATAGAGTCCCGCTAATCCGAAATAATTGGGACCGAAAACTGTTCGGATTAGCGGGAATTCGGAATAGTCTAGTCTAGTCGTATCTAGTTCAGTGTTTACTCTAAGGGAATTTGATAAACTGTGCGCGCTTATTACAAATTTATCGCTGCAAACAAACCGACTTGGAGGAAAGCGTGGAATACTGAAATGCTCAAACTGATACCATATCACACACAGACGCGGCAAATGCTCTTGATGCTAGTCTCTTGCGCTAGGCTACGTCAAACAACACGCTTCATCAACACCAAATGATGTTATGTTCATGCGGCGATGGCGGAACATTGCATCCTCAAGTCGATTCAGTACTCTTTGACAGAAAAAAATCACTGACATTGCTTCTTAAAAGTGTGTGTAAATTAGTAATGCTTTGTGTTTAGCAGTGATTAAAAATTATTCTACAAATTGTATAAATGGAGCCGACATGTTCTGTAAGTAACCAGCTTTCATTCCTATTTCGTTTCAGGCGTTTTCATCAAGATTAGGCTCTATGTATGTCTCTATTTAACTATTTTATATAACAATAAATGAACATTTTTTTCACGAACATCTTTTTAATTTCTCCTGTTTTTTAAGTTTAAAAAATCGGTATTTTTTCTGAACTCTGTTTGGAATGGGCGGATTTTCGGATTAGTGGGATTTGGGGACTCTTCTGTATTTTTGAGTTATTTTCATTTAAAATGTTTAAGTGGCCATCATTTTTAAACAGACTATTTGATATAATAAAGTACAATACCTTTTATTTTTCCGTCAGTGACCTCTTTTTTGTTGTTCTTTTGACGCGTTTCGGGACGTCTATCCCATCTTCAGAAAATCCCTCTATATATGTGAGGCGGAAAGTAAAAAGGGACCTCATCGCGGCAATTTACGGTTTTTAGTTTTTGATAATATTGAATTAAGCTTTGAATAACAAACAATTTAGTGCAAAAATCATATCTCTATGATTTTTTTTGTTTAAGTTACGGATTTTTTAATTTTATACAGTGAAAATGGGCATTTTGAGAAAAACGCAATTGAAATATTCAAAGTAACACAAAAACTTTATTTATAACATTTAAGAAATAAAATTTTTATACAAATTAGCTTAAAACATCCTCTAAAAAATGATATAAGAAAGTCTCTCATGAACATCCATCTTCATTATTTAAGTGGAACGTTTTCGACGCTTCGTCGAAGGTCCTCGGACAGGTCGAGGGCCGTCAGAGTTACTGCTGCCAGCTTCATCAATGTTTTGGGTTTCATGACAATACGGTTATTGTTTGGACAGTACATTAACTTATCAAAAATTAATTAATGTAATAATTAATAATGGTTATCAATAGTTAATTATACAAAAATCTTAGCTTTAAATGCATAGTTTAAGTGTGTTAGTACAACTACTAAGAGTAGGTGGTTTTTAAACCTGTAAAGAAAAGGTAACTGAAGTCGGGACAGGGATTTTTATAACCAGAAAACGTTCTCATTTTACAATAAACTCGTAGTAGTTCACTTCGTCGCTGCTAGAATTCATCAGAGAGTAGTTTTTAAAGTATTGCCTTGCTATCTGATGTGTTTGAGAAAAGGGACCTGTTCGCGGCCCATGTTATTTTCCCATAAGCGCGAAGAGGTCTCTTTTCCCAAGCTATGTTAATTATTTTTTTTTAGTGTTTTATCCGTTTACAACAGTTTTGTAATCAATTACAACTGGTAAAGGATGAAATGAAGCATATTAAACCGCAAACAACCGAAAATCGATATTTTTGACCTCATTCGATGAAACTGCTTGTACTGAAATTTTCAGTTTGCCGCGATGAGGTCCCTTTTTGCTTTCCGCCTCACATATAGAGGTTGTCAAAACATTAATAAAACACATAAACGCGTCAAAAGAACAACAAAAAAAAGGTCACTGACGGAAAAATAAAAGGTTGTAGCGTTTATATATCCATGCAAAAAAAACTTATGTCATACTCGT
>JAGFPH010000845.1:72570-99046 GCA_018207615.1 Philaenus spumarius
ATTTTTAGTGAATTTATTGATACTTCGAATTTATTTATGTTTATATATATATATTTATTTTATTAGATGATATTTATTTGATTGCTTATTTATTGTGACTGTATTTATATTATAATGAATTTAAGCAAATATTGTTAACTTTAATATATTAAAAGGGTGGAGCGCTGCTAGCAAATTTTGGACCAACAAACCCAAAGGGTTTATTTAAAAAATTAATTAAATATATATATACATGCAGAGACGTCTCATGTATAAATCATCATTTTAGAACCTAGCCTACTTTGTTCGTTCTTTCTCATTTCCAATTTATATTTATTTATTTATTTATTACAAATTAACGTTGGCCAACAACTCTATAAAATATATGCATGCTTTTATAGGATAATGTTACAATATATACATTTTCTCAAACAATGTTATAATAGTGTATACACATATCTAGTTATCAAACAACTGTGAACAAAATAATTTTTTTTAAATAATATAATATTCCTTTTTCTTTTATAAAATAAATGTATTTTGAATTGTATTAAGTTAAAGTAAAAGGGAGTTTTTCTTTTTTCTTTTTTTCAGGGGCGGGTTTTTCTCTTTAATAAAAATGATTTGTATTTTTTTCTAAGGGCGTGTAAATTTTCAAAATATTGTATTACTTAGGGCGTATTCTTTTTTTTTATTAATAAATCTTTTGATATAAAATCAAGTACTTATTCACTTAATTTCCTTAATCAAGTGAATTCAAACTGTATATGGTACACTAACAGCATCTGGTCAGATCGGTGGTACATTCACAAAAAGGTAAGATAAAGTTCTTTCTTTTCAGAAAATTTAATAAATTGACTTGTGCAGTTTTTCTCTCTTCTGGGCCCAGCAAACGCATTTCCAGAATTTTCTATAAACTGCAACAAGGTATTGTACTTTATTATATATATTAGTGACTTGGATACTATACAAATGAATTCAGACTATTTGAGAGAGTTGATTATTTTTTTCAAACTAGCTCTTTACATTGATTAGTAACCCCTGCAAAATTTCAACTCGGTGGGACGATCAGTTACATGATTCTAGAGATATTCTAGATTGTTTAATAAAAAAGCAAAATGGCGGATAGCTGGTAAAAGAAGTATTTTCGGACATACGTAACATATGTTTATAGGAAGTAGGCCTACAATATGTTTTATTTGACACTGATATATGCAAATGCTGTTATTGTAGAAGCTTTGAAGTGCATTAATATTATGTGTTGTGGATTATTTATGCATTCAGATTATCAAGGTTCCACTTTACCTATTATTAGTAAATTTATTTATTAATGTTGTCATTTTGTATGTTTTATGTAATATATAACATTCACATATTTCAGATATCCATATTATCATGATTTAAAAGTTCCTTAACATTGTATTAAGGCCTCGCAATCAAAAACTCTTAAAATAGCTAGTGCTGTTCATTCTAATAATATACAGAGGAAGCTTACGGAACATATATTTTTCCCATATAGTAAAAACAGTTTCATATCCTTAAAATTAGTTTAAGCTGAACTAGTTTTATTTAAAATTCAGAATCATTTGTCAATGTTTTTTTTATAAAACAGCAATGCCAAAATAATTGGGCGAAGCTTTCTTCCCTGGCTTTCGTTCAAATTTTTTCAAAGTTTTTTCCTCCGAAACTACTCAAGCAATTTGGATAAAATTTTGCAGGCACAATCTGTATAGTTTGAAGGGTTCACCACTTCAATTTCTGCATGTGCCATGGGTTGTATGCAATGCAGTTCTCTTATCTGTTCGTCCAACTCAAATTCGGTATTTCCTTCACTTCCAGTTCACCATTTGACCAATAATAATCATCTATATCTTAAAAATCATAGAAAACTGAATCTCGCAGTAAAGCCTACACCGAAACCAATAATTTTGCTATTGGTCTCTGAACATCGACATTGTATGCTAGTAAAAATTAGTAGTTTCGTATAGGCCTTTGTAAGGCGGATGTTAGTGGCAGGCAGATGTCTGTTTTTCGTAAAGGTTCCACTGTCTCTGCAGTAAAATACATTGCAATTAACAACTGCCATATTTGTTTTTATTTATTTATTCTACTATATACATACATATACTACATACATATATTACCACAGGTCCAATTCTAGGCCTGTAGCAATCCCACCGGAGGTACAAGTACCTGTATGTGGGAGTGGGAGACTTAATATTAAAGCTTAAGAATTAATAAATTAGATATAACTAAAACTAATAGGAGACAAGAGAGAGAAAAAATTATACAAAATAACCTCGACATAATACAATTTATAGATCACGATTCAAAATTTGGATTTGCCTCGACTATCCAGATCTTCAATTTCTTTTTAATACCATTCCTACCTAGCTGTATATTCTAAAGCGTCTTTGGTAACATGTTAAAAGTTTTTAAAGCGACATAATGAAAGTTTTTCTTACCAACATTTAATTTATTCTTCGGTAATATTAAATTCTTACTTCTAGTTATTCCACTGCTATTTAAAAAAGTACCTCTAAGAAAAACATTATCAAACATTAATGACTCTAAGATAAAACTTTGCTTTATTAAGAGTGGTCTATCTTCATATTGACTAGGGAGTATTATTTTAAAAATTCTATATTGCAAGTTTTCTAGTTTACTTATAACATTACTATATGCATTACCCCACGCATATTTTTATATTTTACTTAAATAAAGTAGAGTATAATAGTCCGAACATAAATAAAAAAGGCACTGTGACTCGGTACAAAGATTTACAATAAATTTGCAATAAGTGCACACAGTTTATCAAAGTCCCTAGAGTAAACACTGAACTAGATACGACTAGACTAGTGGTCAGTGCAGTGATTCATAAATATGTTTAAAACGCAGGAGGGAGAGGGGTAGGTAATGTCTGGGCGCTATGAGTCATGGAAGGCAATGCATTTCCTTTCCGACTTTCTCTGAACCTGTTCATAAGCCGATCAACGCTGTATAGAGCTGACATTAGCAGATGTCCCCGCACAATATTTACCCAATAACATGTTAATACGTTGATATTATTTATGAAATCCGCTTATTCCGAATTCCCGCTAAACCGAACAGTGTTCGGTCCCAATTAGTTCGGATTAGCGGACTCTCCTGTATATAATTTTAAATGCCTGATTAAAATATTTGATCCATTTCATATTTTTTTTGCTTTATTAAATAGAAATGTATTCTTCAAAATTGTGATTTTTCCTTATGTTGATTTTTCAGTACATTTAGTTTAGATGCTGGACAGTTTTAATATGATGTATTCGAATTTATTCAGTAAATGGTTCGTACGCAAATTCCTGCGATAAAATAATTAATATTTTAATTTAACCCTTTAAAACTGTCCTTTAATTTGTAGTGTTTTACTAGCATCATTCATTTTTAAGTCACTACACCAAATGGTTTTGATACGAGGTCACTGGAATGCCTGAGCGGAAGGGAAAGGAATGGAAGAGAGTAACACCCTTTATTAAGAAGGAAGAAGCGTTAGAAGGTGCAGGGTTTGCTGTTTATTAACAAATGATTCACCATCTACTAGAACAAAACTGTCTTTTAGCCAATCATCTGGCTGTAAAGTTTCACAGGTGTTTGTGCATTATTTCTTGGGTAAAAAGGTTACAACCAGTCGTATGCTACCAATCGTAGTAGCATACCACAGTGTTGCTGTTTGAATTCAGAGTGGTGGGCATTTGTTCTTGTTCAATATTTTATTAGTTTGATCGTTGGTTTATAGCTCCCCAATTATAGTCTTCCAGAGACATATATTTGAGATGCATCGCACAACGAGAAAAGAAAGGACTATTGTCCCGAGACCAGTAGTACAGATCCCGGTGAGAATACCGGCACTTGGACTATCGGCTATTAACCATACTAAAAACATCAGTACTCCCGGCGGATAGTTAAACCAGTTCCATGTTCTAATTTTGTGCTTTTAAACTTATATCTGAGGTATTTTTTAACGTATTATAATTGCCTTAAGATGTTAATAAATCTTATAATCGATCTCAGTTCTTTGAAAGGATGAGTCGCAATAGAAAGCGGCGTAGGAAAATGTTTTTTGTCTGCACTTACGCCCTTCCCCCCATACTCCTCAACCATCACGCCAGTGCAAGGCCAAGTGCCAGCATTCGCGCCGAGATTTGTACTAAGCCCCGACAAAACATCCCATGAGTCTGTTGGGGCATCACATTCCTCAACCGTTTCCGACACCAGAGCGACAAACAAGAAAGTTTCAAAACCTGTGCTACAATACAACAAAAGTGCCCTGATTATAATGTGGTGTTGTGTGTTGTGTGTTACCCTTGTTTTCAAGATTTTCATACAAATAAAAATAGTTAATTTGTGAATTTACATTTTTTGTAAATAAAATTTGCCCATTTTATTTTGTTTTGTACCTTAATAAACAACATATGTTTGAGGTTTCACGAATTCAGAGAAATTTGTTTTAAACCTGTATGCATTTTCATGTTATAGAAGTCATTACTCCTGAAAGGATTGTTAAAAATTAAAATGAATTAAATGTTTTTGCGCTTTATTAACTAATACTAATTGTATTGTTTCCAGTGGGTAACGCTCCAGCTTATTACGACACGAGGACAATACAACAAGCTGAATTACCAGGCTATGGAATTCCAGAAGGCGGAGGAGCTCTGCGAACTCAATTTCAACTTCGTGACAACCAGGATCAAGGTAAATATCAGGCAAATATGAATTGGTTTAGCTTAAACATTTTTACAATTCAGGTCAAATCACAGAGGTCACAATAAAGTTACTAGGTAGATGGACACAGCGAACAATTTCTAGGCTAATAACGTGTGATAAACCCAAGAGTACTACAGTACGACCTCGCTAGTCCGGCTTAATAGTCACTAGGCCGGACCACCAAGAGTCCATTTAAAATGATGCTTCATAGATGAAATAGCGAATCATTTGTATAATTGATTGATTGAGAAATTGTAGGTTAAACTTATGCATTAAAAATAATTAAGGCAATAAAAATTACGTGCAGTTGCATCTGCATATTCAACATGAGATAAAACAAAACTTCTTTTGAAAAACTGTAAGTGTTTACATACAGTATATACTACAGTAATGTGTTTTAATACATAGTATGTACAACGTACTGGGTTTTTAACTACACCATGCCGTTTTATTTTTACTAAAATGCAATGAAGTTTTTCCGTTCATTTTTATTTTCAGGGTTACAGGAGGGTCCGGACTATCGAGAGCCGGTCGAGCGAGGTTGTACTGTATTTAATTGTAGCACGCAACATCGACTGATTTAAGTCGGTTTATTTAGAATAATTTTTGCCAGATCGCTGCACTCTAGTTACAAAGAGAACAATATTAGCTTTTGTTTAGTTCTTTGTGGTACCATATGTTTAAAATTTCACCAGCTGTTTTGAGAAGCACCAACTGTTATTTTATGTTTTCAAAGTCCACAATCTATGACTTAACATACATACATACACTAGACATACAAATTCATAACACAAGAATATGCTGTAATTATAATTGTTGCTATAACAAGCTTTAGTAAGCAGAAATGCCTTCAGAGACCTTTTATCAATCGCTAAGAAAGTATACATTTTTAAAATATTAATCGGAAAATTTATAAAAAAGTGTTTTACCTTTAAAATCAACAGTTTTTGATTAGTTGTCTTTTTGGCAACTTAAACTTTTTTTCTGGTTAATATTGATGATTTTTCCCCCCTTTGCTGTACACATTATTGTAATTACAATTAATAAACTAAATAGACTACAATATACATAAACAGAAGTGTCAGTATCCCCAATTTCTTAAAGAAAGGTTTACAAGACAAAGTTTTTTTAAAAGGTGTATTGGTTTTATTGTATTTTAAAAATTGTATCAACCCCTGATGCAGAACCCCACAGTAAGATACCATGTTGCATTATTTAAGAAAAGCTCCTGTGATAATTTAGATTTTAGATTGACTGTACTCTTTGAGAATTGACATTTGGAAGCAGCCGGTTTTAAACTTGCTACATAATATGTTTAAATATGATTTTCAGTTCAAATTCATGCCTATATGAAACCCCAAAAATTTAGTGTCTATAAAATTACGTTTCTGTTGTCTTTAAGTATTGGAAATTATTATTCTTAGGTGATCATCATAACATACATTAAATATAAATGTAAAACACTAAAACAAAACACATAAACAGAGAGTTTATGTAGACATAGTTCCCCCTGATACTAGTATTGAATCTGGACTGACATGTTCTCCCCTACTATCCTCCAAGGGCAAGGTTATCACTTCAGTTACTGTATAAAAGACTATATTATTACTTTAATGACAGCTTATTTAAAATATTCAATAAAATAAAATTATATACCCCCATTACGCATATTTATATTCTAAATTTGATATATTTAAAAAGTTTTTGATAGTACAACACCTAAATATAAGGATTATTTTGCTAGAAATGTATACAATTTAAAATATACATTGCCCAATATAAAATGTATAACTTTTAACATATCAGTTAAATATAGACCAGTACAAGCTATCTGTTTTGTATTCATTATTTATTTAAAATTTGGTACATATGTTTAGAAGTGTGTGTGAAAATTTATAATGAAATATAATGTCCTTTGCATTACTTATTTATGACATACAGAGAATTCTCAATTTTACATTTTTTAGAAGGAAAATCAAAATCGTGTATAATGTGGAAAATGATTATTAAAATCGATATTTCCCTTATTTAAGATATCACAGTGAATGTCCGCGAAAGATATCGATGCCCAAATAAAATGTATGCTAATTTATTGAATAAACTTTGTTTAAATATTATGTAAAATACAATTAATTGCGAACGACCAAAAAAGAAATGAATTCCCCAACACAATTAGTGCTAATTCTTTAAAAATATTGGCGTTAAAATGTAATTTGAAATACAATGTCAAATAACCGCGAAAAATCGACGATCGAAAACAATGTGCTCTAATTTCTATGAAATATCGACGTTAAAACATTAATTTAAAACAGTGGCGAAAGAAATAGATTCTGTGTTCAAATTTTTTATTTTAATTAACTGTTCAAAGCTACTTTTAAATTACCATGACAATCATGTCAATACAATTTATCTTTTAAACACTATCTACTTAATCAACTAAACAAAATCTAAAATTAAAACATGCAAACCACAAATAAAATATTTGTTTACAAAGACTCTTTTTAACTATTAACCAGTAAAATAAATACAAATAACAACTACATCAAAGTACATCAAACATAAAAAATAAAATTAAAATTGTATGCAAACTTAAATACAATAATTAATTACTACATATTAATATTGGAGAGTAAAAATATTGTTAAAATGTATGTTATGTAAAATATATAGCTATACATTTTACCTTAAGTTTTGTGTATAATACAGTGAAGTTACTATGATGTAGATTATTGTATTTATGTATTCCTTTTAGGTCCTGAGGAAGAACCTGCCGGGGCTGCTGATGCTGGTAAATATTTTTACTATTTTATTTATATATTTTATTATTATCATTATTACTATAATTTCAGACTTGCTCATTATAATTTCTCTGGAACAACAGTGTGTACAGATCTGAAATTTGGTAGGTAGGTCCCACTTGGGTGATCCCTATGAAAAGATTTTTGCTTTAACACAACTGAGCAATTGTCTTTAGTTTCTTTCATGGGTGTAGGTTGTAACTCGGAAAGAATAATATTGATAAGAGGCTATTAACCCTTTAGCGGACAAGGTAACGATCTACCGTTACGTAGAATACTCGCTGAAACCGACAGAGTAACCAACTGTCGGTACTCTTCAAAACTACACGTAGTTCCACTTTTATCTAAAATATTGCGTAGGCTACCATGTTATAGAGTTTTTTTCTTAATGAGTAAAGGAACATTTGTACATTGATATTTTAAAGTTGCAATTGAATTACGAGCTCACAGAATATTGCATTCAGTTATGGAGGTTATGTTTTAAATGATTTTCTTAGTTACTTATTACATTTATAACTTTCACTTTTAGCTTACAGAACTCAGTTCTACATTACATTACAGGCAGGGCCGTATGTCAACATTTCGGATATTATTTATGAGAGAAACTCCCCCTGCTGCGGGACTTTTTAAGCTTTCAGGAGTTATGAAACATGTTTGTATAAAAACGTTAGTAACTAACTTATTTTTTGGAATATTTTAATAATTCCTTTACTAAATTAAACAGCAGATTACATTCTTTTTGATAGTATCAATAACACATGAGTTTATTTGTGATAACATATTTACATACCAGTCAAAAGTTAGTTTTAGTGTGGTAGTCTTATCACAATATACAAACCTAAGAAAACACTAATAAAACCAATATAAAATATTCAAAACACGATTTCCGAAAGTATTAAATCAACTAACTAACATAAAACACGCTATAAGTGATCAAATGTAAACAAATACGTAGTAGACACAATGTCAACAATATCACAAACTTGTGTGGTAAAACAGCTGTTGCACTGGTGAACTATTTCGTCACTAAAAGCAACAGAAGTCAAGTATCGTATTTTTTTATTTTTTTTTATTATTACTTCAATCAGCTCATATCTACTTTATGCTACAATATCGATCACTTCGAGATAGTTTCAAGTTTAGCTTCTAGATGGAAGCATCTGATGGAATGTTCCTGAGCGTACGCTATACGTCAAAACGCGCCAAGGGAACAAAAATCCCGGCGTATCACGTACGGCAAAACACGTTGAAGGGTTAATCTGACTGTGAAATTGGTGGTGAATGTCTTACTGAAAGTGACAATGGCAATGTGAATCTATTGACGATACCTGAGATTTAGGCACATGCCTAAATGATGATAGGGATAGCTTTAAAACACATGTGGTATTGTATTTTATGAAAATAATACAACTTTTAATTATAGACATAATTCGGTGATTTTTTAATTGTTGGGAATCGATTAGACTCTAATAACATACAAAGAAAATAAGTGCGAAAATAAAAATTTATTCAGGTATATTACTTAAAAGATACATTTTTCAGATTTTTGTTATACATTTTTTTTCAAATAACTTTTTTAACATTTATTTAACCATTATATTTAGCTATAACGTAAACACCATCAACTCTACAAGGATTTACTTGTTAAGTATATTTATTTTTTGTAATATTTCATGCAAAATTAAAAATTTTATTGTAAAGGTGGGTCAATAGGTTTTACTGCTATTTTACTACTAAAAACAGATATATTGCTTGTTATACACATTATTAATACAATCAGATTCAATTTATAAATACAACGATTATGTTATAAATGTATGCAAACACCCTATTTTCAAACTACTGTGTGTATAAACCTATGTGAAATGATGCTTTTTGTCACTCTCAGTTATACAATTACTGTAACCATAGCTACAACAAAAGACTGCTGCCATCCTAAGGTATTTCTTATGGGTCATGTGAGAATTCTTCTTTTATGATGTGAAATGCTTTATTCTTGACACATAGCAAACATTTGCACTTAATTTACTTAATATTTCAAATAGCTACACATTGGAAAATGACGGTATGTATAGGCTGTCCAGAATGGAGCATATGCTTTGTGCGGAAACTTGCGCAGAATTTTTTTCCTTAACTGTTCGTCGTACATATAAAATACAAGAACATTTTTTGTCAGAACTTTGATTGTCTTTTGTTTTGATATTAACCACATTTGACCTCGAACCAAAAGAAATGGGATTTTCATCAAATATAATTTTTAATACGGTGGTTAAAATAAAGCGATTCGTTGAACCACATATGTTCTTTATTGAATTTTTTTAGAACTGAAAACATAATTTCACTGGTCTGAAAATAATTAAGAACTAAGAATATTATTTAACTGATTAAAAATCAGTACATAATAAACTCGCTTACAATTACGTAGTATTAAACATATCTTGAATGCAATAATTTGTGACTTCGTATAATTCGAATGGAACTGGGAAATACCAATATAAGTGAATGTAGAAATGTTCCTTTATTTATCACAAGTAAAAATACCTATACATTCATGCAATCTAGTAGAGAGAAAAAGAAATTTTCTAAATTACCAATAGATAATTCAGTTTTGGCAACCATTCTGGTTAAAACGTTAGTTGTTATAAAAATAAAAATCTATTATGTTGAACACTTAAAAAAAATATTGGAGTTCGAGATTTTACTTTAAATAAAAAATAAAAAAAATTAATTTGAATTTATAAAAGATTATGTGTGAACTTTTCTTTGTTATTCTTTCAATAATTTTACTTTACTTTGTTTAAGAAACAATCTCACCTTAGTTTAATCTAACTACTTTAAAAAACAATTTCCAACCTAACCTCAAAGTTTGTTTACCTTTATGTATCTGCTAATCCACACATAACATCTCAATGCTAAATGACATCACATGCAATTATATGGTGCAATCCTATATGCTTACGTCACTGAAACACAGTCAGACTTTCGCGCCAATACAACTACATGTAGGTCATATCTAGTAATTTGCATATCATAATTTATGTAATAAATTTACTTTGTTTTCTCCCGGGTTTGTGGATTCTTGAGCTGAAAAGTACTCACTAAACAAGACAATTATGGTGAACACAATGAGATCCCAAGACGTTGCAGCATTGACCAAATCTTTTAATCACACATTCTTAAAATATTTACATTACACATGAAAATTATTGAACACTCAAATAAAATAAACATCCTAATAATAATAATTTCAAGATTTTTTAGGCAGATTTCTTTACCACATTAAGAGACGCAATAGCAATGAAGTTAAACAAAAGGAAAAATTGAATTTAGGAGCAGACTGCAAATCAAAAAGTTCAAGTTAAATATAAAAAAAAAAAATTTATCTACAAATTATCATCAAAGTTTTTGTCTTATTATATATACTTGCGTAATTCCTCGATGGGCCCACTTAAATATCCAAATTAGTTTCACATTTCACCTTCTACGCACACAGTTCTACTCGCACATGGTCACAAACATATATCCATTAACATCTTCTTAAATTTTCTTTAAATTTCACCACCAAAGCACCCAAACTTGTCGATCTACACACTCCTGTCCTTAGGCAAAAAACTTTTAAATTATCTCACTAAATTATTCATCGTAACCAATTTAAACTGCAGAGCTACACATCTAGGCTATAGCTAAACTCACCATATTGTCTTCTCTTTTTGGACCCGTACAAAGCCACCTAGACCTTTTTTTCATCGCTTTCCGTTTCATGATCCACTTAATCTTTCCAACACTCATGATATTGTTTGTGACATATGTTTTGATATATGTTATTTTTTTATTGTCCTTTGCAGATATTTTCTTTTTATATATTTTGATTTTAATACACACTGTTCTTTTTATTACACACAGTTTAAATTTACACAAGTATATAACCTTATTGTTGCACATATTCTTTATATAAGTCCCATTTCACATTAGTTGTATTTTAGTCTGCTTTTTTAATTATTACTTTATTATTATTTAAGTCTGCTTTCTATTATTTTATTATTACTCATTATTATATATTTAAATTATTTCTTGCGTCTTATACATTATGGGAATTATCATACAAATACTGCCTTCTAAATTTTACGTCTCTTTAACTTTTATAGACCGATCATTCTCTGGGTTCTTTTTTATTTATATACTGCATTATTATTTATATATCACAGGGTTGTATATGTCACATGGTTGCCGATAGATTGTTTTCAACACCAACCGTTATACAAATTTTATATTTTCTTCCACCATGCCTGGTTTTTTCCAATTATTACATCACACAATGGATGATATTCCCTTAAAACACCGAGTAATAGTTGTTGCTTGTGGTGAGAAAAGTCTAAATTATTAATTATAAAAGTATGAAACATAAAGTTATTGTGTCTTATCACGCAGTACTTTTTCAACGAGTTATTTGCCTTCTTTTCTTCACTCCTCAAGGAGCTTGGTTGGTACAATAGTTAGTGCGGCCGTCTGGTTTGCTTCAGTATATTTGAGCAAATTCAAGCATAGTTTACTGGTGTTAAGCTTGTGTGCTATTATGCTAATCTCTTGTCTAACCTAGACTAGTTTTAGCGATAAATACGAACAAATTACAACTTATGCAATTGTGTAGAGTTGACATAATTCTGTGTAGATAAAATCTTGTGTAGTTAGTACAAAATAGGGGTGTGCAAGATCTCGAAACTCTCGAGCACTAACTATAAATAACTCAATATCATCTCAATCTCGTTGTCAAGAATAAAATTCATTTCTCGGTTGTACTTTTTTGGATTCAGCCATAAATTTCTCGATATGTTTTTTAAATCTCGAGTTTTAGATTTAGTATTTTCTTAAAACTTACAATGTTACATTAGGATGAAAAGAAGAGAAACGGAAGTTGTCCAAACAAGTCAACAGGAGTATTGGGAGTATTTTCAATACACAGTGCATTGCGTGCTTCGCACGCCAACCCCCGTATTGGGAGTGTTTACAATACAACGTGCATTGCGTGCGTCGCACGCCAACCCCCGTGTTGGGTGTATTTTCAATACACAGTGCATTCAATCGAAAGAACTTAATTATTAACTTATTAATAATAATAATAAACTTATTCCCATATACATTATATTTTTCAATGATGTAAAAAGTCATTGATATTTCTCTCTCTGAGCTCAAAATTAAAGTTTTGGTACATTCTTCTTCCTAAATAGCTATTTTTGTTTTTCTCGATCTCAATAAAGTGTATTAATAATTCTTGTTTGTTCCTAAAGCTCCCTGTCGTCTTTTTCTCGATCTCGATAAATTGTATTTAATAAACTCTCGTTTTTCGCTTGTTCCTAAACCTTTGCTCTCGTCTTTTTCTCGATCTCGATAATTTGTATTAAATAAAACCCGTTCTCGCCTCGAATTCAAAAAGTAAATCTCGCACACCCCTAGTACACAAATTTAACCATTTCGACTATCATCTCGGACTTTTCATTAGAGCCCCAGGTCTCATTTAATATGCAAGTATGCAGTACACTCTAGTAGCTACTGTAATTATACTACTGGAAAAAAATATATTTCTTCTAGATAATTTTTTTCATTTAGTACAATACTAAAGCTAATTCAAAAAAAAAAAAAAAAAAAAATACAATAAAAATTATTTACATAAAAGTTTTTAATCTACTAATTTACAAATCCAGCCTAACTATTGCAACAGTTTTGTATAGACTGAATATATTCATCGTCTTCTAAAGATTCCTCCAAATACTGATCAATATCTTTGTTGTTCAATAAACTATTTCCACTCATATTTCAAAGTAACCGCAAAAACAGAAAACAGCGGCACGGTTATAATATCTACGGCGTAATTGCTACTGCGACAGCAGACAAGACTCGATCAGCTGACGACACATCATTCACAGAATAATAAATAAGAAAGTACTGTTGTTGATTTGTTTGTCACTGAAATACATAACTTCGAATGGTAATTTCATGCAGTCTGCCAGCAGCCGGCTTGCTATTGGAAACTGGAAATGGCCGCTTTCAGCTCACAGTTGAAAGGTTTAATGAAACTCAAAAACCCTTTGAAAAAAATTTGGAAATGTTTCTGTACATCGAAACAAATAAGTTATTTTGATAATATGGCCTATCTCACTCCGTTTTCCGTCTGTTTGTATTTTTTAAACGATAATACCTCAAGAACCATGTGAGCTACAAATTTATGATTATTCAGTTATTAAACTTTTAATTATGTATTTTTTCAATACTGTTACTTCAACTATTTAAAAAAATTCACAATTCAATAGTTAAAAAACAACTTTATTCGGCCAGAAGTATTTAAAAGTAACTAACCTTTTGACAGTTATTATGTTTATTTATTCAATATTGGTTTTTTTTACAAAAAGTATTTGTATATAACAGGTCATATTATAGCACATTGGAACAATACACACAAAATACAATTAAACAACAAGTGGCTTAAAAAATAGATACAAATATACAATAATTAACGTAAATACACAAAATTTAAATACAAGGTTTATTTCAATTTCTGTTTAGTGTTCAACACATACAATTGCTTTATTTGCTAGCGCAGACATCATTGTCCATATCAAGTTCAGTTATATTTCGACCAACTTTTTTAAATAAGGAATCATTGTTTCAGCATCAAATAACTGCCAAAAAAAGTTTAATCTTTAATATTTTTTATTAAATGAAGTTTTTTAATAAAAAGTTTTTTAAATTTTTTTTTAGTTCTTGGGTTTTACATTTTTTAAACTTTTACCACTTTGTATCAGTTGAATTAATAACAATGAATACATTGAAATTACACAATTAGGAACTAACCTTTAACGTAAGTCTAGCGCCTTTAAACTCGGCACAACCCAATAGGCCTATCTAAGCGCGGTATCGTTGTATACAATATCTAAGGCACAAACACATGTTTAGGCGATTCCGTAGATCATGAAACTTCCAATAGAGTGCAGATTGATGTTGGTTTGGGTATGTTTCTACAAAATAAAAAATATAAACAATGTCAGTGACGTCTTATCGATCTGTCAATGTTCTGTCGCCAAAGCACATTAATCTATTATCAAAAGTTTTCTCAGCACAGCTCACGCACACTCAGCTGTTCCTTGTTTGTACTGTGAGCTGTGACTGACATTCACTACAAAGTTTTAGTTTACATGTTTTTTTAAAATAATATATAAGTGTACTTTGTTGGTATTGATTTTTCGTATAACAATGGCAAATCCTGATGACCCCGATGTTGATTCTTTAATAGTCGGGATGCTAGAAACTTCCTTTTCAAGCACCATTTAGGTGGATAACTTAGAGTTAGAATCTCTTTGTAAAATGTGTAACTTATTATATTTTTATAAGTAAGATTTTAGTTCATGATGAACTTTACAATTTGTATCCTCCAAATAAACAAATGTAAGATTAGTAAGTTTGGATCAATAGTAAGTTTGTTTTTATTGTTAGTAAACAGTGCCTAATAACTTTTTTGCAAGTTTTACTATGTGCAATACAACTGAAAGCAACAATATATATACTTATATACAATATATATACAACAATATATATCAGTGTTCAGATTGTTAATTTTACCAGTGTTGTTAATGATAGTGACAGTCAGTATAAATTTGATCAGATTAGTTACACTGCAAATGTATTCTTGAAGTATCATGGGTTAAGTCAAATTTCTTTCTGTTTTAGCACAAGGAAGGAAATGGCCATCTACTTCTTTTACCCTTCCTTCCTCAGGTAAATGCAAATTATGATTTACTTAATTTTATTCGCTTTCATGTAAATAATTAATTATAAAGCTTTTTTTATTTCTATATTATATAAAATACTCTTTATATAAACTCTTGGTTTATAACTTAACTCTTAAACGTATTACATTGTAACGATACGGGTACAAAAATTAAAAAAAATTCCTTAACCCTAGGCGTGTTTGAATGCTCAATTGAGCACTCTTAGCTCTTGGCCTAGGTCTCACACTACTCAATTGACAACTCTACTTTGAATTGAATATTTCACCCACTAAAAATCATTTAATCACAATAAAATGAAAACTGTTGGAAAGGAGATGATTTAAACTTAAATTTTTGTATTTAGAAATTTGTTCTAAAACGTATATTTACATATGCAACTATCGTTATAAAATTGTAGTTTTCTAAATCAATTGATGCTGCACGAGAAAGCAGTAGGAAATTACACAAATACTTCACTTCTCTAAGGCTCAATATGGCTTGACAGAAATATTTTGACAATAATATAAAGATAACTTTGATTCATCAAGATTTTAACTTTCTAAAACTGCCTTCCAATCACACGTCACACTTATAGTTCCGAAAATATAGAGTTTTCTGTAAACCCTTTTAATTAGACAGTTTTCAACCAATTAAAAAGCACATTTTGAATTTTGAGATATCTGTTACAATTCGATATATTTGTATCGATTTGTAAGGAAAACTTTCATTTCCTATAAAATAAACCACATTTACTGTAATGGTTTTATTCGTACAGTCCTGGGAAAGACAGACTTTTGTTGAATTCAATATTCGCCTTGAGAACGCTTGGTAAGCCTTGGTCCCACGGTATAGGCACATGGGATGTTGTATCGACTTGGTTCGTGAGAGGTTTCATTCGTTTGATCTAATCGGTGACGTAAATAACACCACCGCGCTAAGGGGGGGGGGGAGCGCAGCAGGTCAAGGGGCGCAGCGACCCGGGCACTTAAAAATATATAAAAGGAATTTAAAAAAATATAATGTAGTATACACATTATAATCAAAATAAATTTTACTAGAACAATATTTCACAAAGATATCTTAATAAAACTTCCATAATTAATATAACCACGGATCATAAATCTGAAACCGTAATCATTATAGTTGCGCATATGCGCAATCTGTTTACTAGCAGTTAACAATAATGCCTCCTACACTTTAGTAATTAATAAGCAAACTATTTGCTCTCCCATCAAACAAATGTATTTCATTGATGTAAATGTATAACCACCAGGTGTTAGGCTAGGCGCATATTGGTCTTTTCAAGTAACGTGGCACAGAACTACTTTTTGTAACATATGTAAATGAATGGATTAGCGCATATTGGTAATGCGACGCTACGCAGAGCGACTCGCGTGGCAACGATGGTCATGTCTCACGAGTTCAGTACTCTATTGTCGCTCAAAGGTTTTGGTGTCCAGTTGTGTATTTTCTATCATCACATTTTATATATGTTAACCCATCCAGAAAAAGCTGATACAGGGATAATTAGTTTAAATAATGTTGAAAATAAATTGAATTTATTTGAATAATAAAGCTAAATTTTTACTAAACATTTAAAAAAAGTAATTTTTAATAAATATATATGTCCACTGAATTGTTTAATAAATACTTTTTGTTAATGAATTAGAACTGTGTTTTATATGATCTCTGAATTTTAATATGCAATAATTTTTAGTAAAGTAATTTGCGTTTGACATTAACCCCGTAAAAATTAAAAAAATATGTCTCATAAAGTCATAAATTAACAAGTAAAAATGTTTAAGTTACGTACATAGAAAGAACATAATATGTATCATCCCGTGCACTTCTGTGAGTTTCGGTTTATCCGGAAGTAGTTAGTAAAAAAAGCAAGTAATTTTGGTAACTCCGAAGTCATTTTAAATTAGGTTAGATCTAATATACTTAGTTTTATCCGTGAATCATTAATTTTAAACATAAAAAAATAAAATGGTGTAGAATACACGTGTCGTCTACTGGGTGAGAGTTGGGAGCAACTGCGTTGTAATATGTGTGTGGTGCGATCATGTCATCTCAAACGCATCCCAATATGTGCCTAGCCAATGATGTGTGCGTAGTGTCTACCAACCTGATCAACGTGATAGACACAGACAAAGTATAATCACCCCCTTCAACGTATAAGCCCACCCTCGTGCTATCGACCTTACACGTTAACCGACAAGTATTTTCACACAAAGAAAAGAAGAGTTTTTAAATAAATGTAATTATAAAAACTTATAAGATTTTTGTAAATAATAAACCTTGATGTTTAAAGTTGCAGTCTTTTTTAATGATAAATTAGTTTACACTTAAAACTTGCATGTTCTTTTGAGTATGATACTTCATAGCATTGGCCTATTTAATTACAATGTTACTAACAGATAGTTTGGTTATGTAAATAATGTCATATACAGTAGAGTCGCGGTTATTCGAGGTAATGTGGACTGAGGGAAACCAATGAAAAAGTGGTTAACCCTAGACCTGCACTGGTTATAGCTCAAACTTGCAAGTCGGTTTTTAGTGTTTTGCAAGCATATTTTAAAAAATTTGCCAAAAATAGTAATTCTATCCCATTCCAAAAGTGTTCTATACCTTTTTTGTAGAGAAAGGTTGAAAGAATTCATATATGCAAATAAAAAATTTATTGATGTAAAATTGTAAAAATTATTAGCTCAAGAAACAAAAAAATGTTCAGTAACGAAAGGAAAAAGTTGAACTTTAGGCCTACATAACAAGTAGTAAACATTTTTTGTAATTATTTCGTAAGCGTAAAAAAGTTTTGTAATTTAGTTCTAAATAGAACTGTATAAAACATTTAACAATTTCAAATTTCTTATTTTGAAAAACCAGTTTTATGTTCCAAATACACGACTGCTAACAAAACTAGGCCTAGTTTGAAACGTAATTTACTAATATATGCTTTGTCCAAAACTGAAATATTATTATAACAAAGTGTAGAGGGATAAATCAAAGAAAAGAACGGTATACTTGTCTTTCCTTAGTTCACAAAAGTGTTTGAGTTATCTTTATTTGAATAACAAAATGACATCAATTTAAATTAAACTTCCCCGGTCGCAGGAAGCGTCATATGAATATCGTAGAACTCACGTTCTAGACGGTCTCACCAGATTGTCCTAATTATGTACTTTTCACTGCTGTCTAAACAAACAAAAAACTGGATATTTTTAGTTTACTTTCCACCGTTAGAAAGATAAAACTATTCTCTACAAAATGGTGAAAAGAAATCTGTCAAAATATATGATATTGTAGGCGTTATCTCGGTTGACAAATTTGCTGTTTCTCATTGGTTGAAAACTGTCCAATCGCAAGGGTTTACAGAAATCTTCGTCATAAATCGTGTAAAATAGTGACATCTGATTGGAAGGCACTATTAGAAAGATAAAATCTTGACGAATCCAATGGTGTATTTATAACCTTGATAGAAATACTTCTGTAGATGGAAGTGGAAAATAACAGTTCAATTGTATGTAAATTCGCGCGTGGAAACAGCTGTAACCCGATCTGCATATTTTAAAATGATCATTACGTATGTAAATATACGTTTTACGAAAAAGTTTTAAATACAAAAATTAAAATTTAATTGATTTCCTTTCCAACGGTGCCGGTTTTATTATGATTGGATGATTTTAAGTGTATTAAATAACGGAATATACAAATTTATGCAAATTCTCGCATATGTTCGAAATGGCTGCATCTTGCGTCTGAGAGAACGTCACTTTGGGCAGTCTGCCACGAGGAGGGTTAAAGATGTGAAAAAAGGCATCTACTGTATTATCAAACTAAAGTTCAAATAAAAATAAAATACAAAATCATAAAAAGACATACATAGGATACAGTATATGTTCCAGATAAAAAATGATTAGGAGTCCATAAGTTCTTTCTGTTTAACGAACTCACTCGCATGTTCATCATATCTATTTTTACACTAGTGTATTTAACTGGTTTACACTGCACATTGCCATAAATCAGCGAGTATGAGTTTTATTAAACAACGTGACATTTAGTTAAAAAGCATTAACAAAACTGTATTGATGATTAGCAAAGCGTTCAAATGAAAATAAAATACAAATATAAAATTATAAAAAAACATACATCGGCTACAGTACATGTTCTAGTAAAAAAAAATATTTTTTTAAGAAGTCCATAAGTGTTTTCCGTTTAACGGAATTCGTTCACTTGAAAACTAAGCAAACGATATGCCGTATGACACACGCAACGTTTTAAGAGTGAGTGTTTACTTGATACTGAATCAAACTACTGTATTCCTGTATTCACAAAAACTAAATTAGAAGTGTGAGAGGGGTTAAGCCGGATAGAGTACAAGTTTTACATAATAGAAGGTCCAATAGAAGCAGGAAGAGGGTGCAAGATAAGGAATGATGACATCGCCATCGCGTAAACAATAATCACAGACGTTTGTCTACTCTTACTACGCTACTAAGTGTATCCGACTACCTGATTAATATTATTGATTATTCAAGTAATTTAATTGATTGTTTATTTAGTCTACTACTTATAAATAAATAATGTTATTTATTTAGAAAATCTATTATTCTCTTGAATCAACAGTACTTGTTCCGGTCAAAATATCTTAAAACGTAAAAAATCCTAATCCTATTGATGATTAGCAAAGCATGGGAATTGCTATATTATACAGTACTGTGTTTAATAATTATTAAAAACTGCTTTTTATTTACCGGAACCATTTTTGACGAAACATTATGTGATTTATGTAAGTACACAGTACAGTGGATTTGGCGCTATATGCGGATTTCACTTTGCGCGGTTACTTTAACGCATGCGTCTACCACAAACCGAATTTATTTTTGTTTTACTACCTCGGTTAATCCGGAACTCGATTAGTCGGGGCTCGGATAACCGCGGCTCTACTGTACTTAAATTAATTTACTTTCATTTCAATTCTTTGAACCTTTCTCTACAAAAAATCGATAGAACACTTTTGGATTGTTTTATAATACTATGTTGGTAGTCCTCTGTCATAGCTCAACGGCTATGGTACTTGCCTCATAAGCAAGACGTCCCGGGTTCAAATCCCGCGGGGGACCATAAAATATTAAAAACCCAAAAAAACATGCTCGTTAGCCGAAAAGGCCCAAAGTGGCATGGAAAGCAAAAAAAAAAAAAAAAAAAAAATACTATGTTGGTGAATTTTTGAAAATATGCTTGGAAATGCACCAAAATGGCTTGGAATTACTAAAAATTAGTTCAGCTGGCCACTTGTAATCCACAGATCGATTTTATATCATATCTGTGACTGCAGTCTGTCGTCAAAAGTATCTATCCCTGTATGACGTCATTTTCTGTGACACAATAGTTTACAAGATTCAATTAACATTTTAAAAGTACTTAGTTAATGGAAATAAAATATCAAATGAAAATTAGACGAACGTGTTGGCGGATTGAGATTGTTTGTATGTTTCATTGTAATATTTATCTTTTCCAAATAATAATGACAAACACAAAATTTATACATGAATTCAAAATAGAAAAAAAATTAATAAAATCGAAACAAAATTGTAGACTGTTTTAAACAAAATTTAAGATAAAAAAAAAATAAACTAAATATTTTGAATACTTGCAAATTGGTCCATATTGTTCACTTTGCCATGCTTCACGCTTGGCATCACAGACCTTCTAACTAGGTCAAACATATAAGTTGTCTCTATCAACGAAAACAAACTAGTAACCATATTACTTTTAAGTTATCAAAGTAAAGTGATTCTAAAATTTGAGGTTTTTTATTGTTACCATGAAATATTATTTAAGATAATTTCTTTTTTGTATTCAAATGAGGCTAATTTTTTCTAGTAAAATATAAAACTTTAAATTAGGATTGATTTTTTTTATGAGGCGATCAACCAGAATGGTCATTTTCACCCTTTTTTAAGGATCGAATGAGGTTGCTGATTAACACTGGAAGGTGAACATGTACTGTTTTCTCTCATTATTGAGCTCGCACTATATTATGAGGAAATTTTTATATTAATTTCCACATTATCAACACTAAAAACTCAAGATTTAAAAAAATTACTTAGACAAAAAGTGCTTTCTTTGTCTTTCTGGATCGTGAGGTTAGGAGACGTCAGTATTAGAGGAAAAGGCCAAAATGTATGCAATGAATTTATGTTATTTATTGTCTTAGCTACATTACAGCATACAATACGAGTATTAGGAATTTCTCATGCCAGGTGGAGAGTCGCAATATTCAAATCTCGCCTAAAATAGTAAGACATCACTTAACAATTTTACCAGTAACAATTTTTATTTTTTCTAAATAAAAATAATAATAAATAAAATTGTCTCATCATAACCTAATCATAATCCTGTTGCATATTATATTTATCTATAGAAGAGAAAGAATATTCTTGTAAAGAAAAAGAAGCATATTTTTTTTAAATGTTTGGAATGGATATGTCCTAATATGAACTAGTAGTTTATTGTACATAAACTAGTTTATTGTGCGGATAAACATCAATCATGGTTGTTCTATGAGGAGGGTAGTTAAGTATCTCTTTGCCCTGTGTAGGATACCTGTGGTCATATTGTAGACATGTTAAATTTTTGTTTTATCGAAATATAGTATGCAGAGTAAATATATACATGGAAAAGACAATATTTTATGTTTTTTGAAGATTGGTATTCACGATTCATAAAATCCAGTTTGAAAATAGCCCTAATAATCTTTTTCTGTTAATAACTAAAGACCCCATTTTTATTCTCTTGTATATGCTGAATTTTCCCAGAAAATAATGTAATACGTTAATTGTGAATATCTGTAGGCATTGTACAGTCACATACTCTTTTAATAGCTAGAACTACATCACATGTTTTATTTAATTTATTAATCGGATCTGTAGTTTGCTACCGCCATGTTAGTGTTACTAAAATGTAATGCAAATGTTGGAGTAAAATAATTTCACGATACCCCATGAGTTGTTCAGAGAAAAACATCAGGGAAATGAATGACTGTAGATCTGTAGAAAACGTGAATGTTTTCCTGGAAAATAATGTGATATGTTAATTGTGAATATATGCAGGCATTGTACAATCACATACTCTTTTAATAGATACACAGCATAACCTGTTATATTCGGACTAATGTGGCGACCGGCTGATCTGGATATGGAAAAATCCGGATATAGCAAGGTCATTTATAAATAGACAAAAGGCTCAAAAAAATGAAAACCATTATTGTTGAATACTATTTTTTAGATGTTTTAAGAGGTTTGGACTTGTATTTACTGTACTACAATTTACTATAGACTAACAAACTGACGTTTTGTATACAACAGTAGGCTATTGGCAATTAAAAGTAAACAATAAAAGAAAACAGTTTATTGTAAAAACACAATTTTAATTATTACAGTACAGTAATTAAATATCTAAAGTATGTTTAAAGTATGTAGGTACAGTACTGTACTTATAAACACACTAGCTTTAATAAAATTACAGGTAGGCCTACAGTTCGGCACACTAAAATATTAATTAAGTTTTACTTACAGGAACGCTAATGGCTGCATTAGTTTTTGATTAAAGTTTAGATTTTCGGCTGCTTCACACACTGTAGATGATTTTTGGAAGACATGTTCCTCAATCTTCTTAAAAGCATCACTTCGGTTTCACTCGTTTCATCTTGATGTTCAACATAACATTTTTTTAAATAGAATGCTATAGTTTCATGTAAAGTATGTATGTGTTTTATGCCAAAAATCTCTTTTTAAAACTTAAGCTTCAATAAAAAAATTCAATTTGTTTTTAATACAGAGGGAATTACTTTTAAAACAACATTTTTAGAAATAACTGGATTATTAAAACCAAAGGAATATTCTCTTAATTAAATGATTCCTGTACACAGTATAGCTAAAATATTTGTGTTATACTGTAGCAAACTTAGGCATTCCACTAAATACATAGAACATACATGTTTTGTGATCTGCTTGTTGGAATATATGTGGGCCTGTCAGTTTTATATTATTTGTGTTTAAAAAAATATATAATGTGTCAAATTTTGTTATGAAGTAAACATTTAAAACTAAGACAAACAAAACTAAAATAGCAGACGTATATCTAGGACTATATTGTAGCCTACCCATAAAATAAAAATAAACCCAAGTTTCACATAGAACATTATTTTATCTGGAGTTTAATTTTTGCGGTAGGAAGTTTCTGAAAGAATTTGGTATATTAAAATTATTTCAAAAATTGACTGGAACCATATTTTATATTAGTATTAGTTTGTGTTGTAAACTAATCAAATTGTTTGCCTGTACACTAGTTAGAAGAATGGTATCAATAATTTACTGTTATAATATTAATATCATAGTAATATTAATGTTCATAACTAAATAATTTGTAGGTTCTGTGCCGAGGGGACCGTTGCAGCAACAGACTATTCAGCAAGCTCCTGCTGGGCCACAACAACCACCTAATGGTACGTCAGACGATGAGAAGGTGAAGGATGTAAAAGTTACTTTCAAGCGTTAATTGTGTTTCTTCTATTATTTGTTTATGGCCATAAATTTTGTTTATTCTAATTGTTTAAAAATTTAGCACTTTATGTTGTTTATTCCCTTAAAATATTTTAATATTGTAGCACTATACTCTGTCTAATTCAGGTTGGCCGATGGACCCGGGACTACCTGAGGCCCCCCCCCTATAATCCCTCGCCTCTGTCCGCTGCCTAGGCGATGAATGACCTACTGTCTGTGTTTATACAGTGGTACACGTTCTTAACAGAATAATAATTTAACATTTTTTAAAGTATATTTGAAATCTACTAAAAAAGTTATGAAAAATGATACCAAACTCGACCTAGGTATTAGAACATTTAATTCGAACTTTATTAAGAATTGTTTACATTGTGACTGCGACTTTTTATTTAGACAATTTAGAAGGCAAGTTTTAAGCTGCAATGAATATTAAAAGCTTTAGGGACTGTTTGGGTAAACGTAAATTGACCGTAGAATTTGTTAATAATAGTAAATCTTTTTACTGAGATATAATGTATTTAATACATATTACAATAACAATCGGGGAAAAAGTTATATATACAATATGCTATTTACAATGCAATATAATACTATACAATACAAATCCTATACAACAATAAAAATACAATACTAGACAATAGTTTATTAACTATTAAACCTTCAGTGGTCTGAAATTGCTTCTGATCGGCTCACTTGCAAGATGTCTTCTTAAAAATGGATTCTTGTTACCAGATTTGTTCGTTTATAAACATTGTCATAATCAGATTAAATGTTCTAATACCTAGGTCGAGTTTGGTATCATTTTTCTTAACGTTTTTAATGGATTTCAAATATACTTTTAAAAATGTTAAATTATTATTCTGTTAAGAAAGTGTACCATTGTATAAACACAGCCAGTAGGTGACTCATCGCCTAGGCAGCGGACAGCGGCGAGGTATTATAGGGGTGGCCTCAGGTAGTCCCGGGTCCATCGGCCAACCTGAACTAGACAGAGTATAAATATCTATGTTTTTTATGGAAATACATATTTTGAATTTTCTTTTAATTGTTTAAAAATGTATGCTACTATTTTCAAAATTTGTTTGTTCATTATCATTGATGAGGTAAACTAATTTAATATTAAAGTGCTAAATATCTTAGTTTTTTATGGCCATACAGTATGTATTTTTTGTTAAAAAAGAAAATTTAATAAGTTTTTAAATTCATTCTGTGCTTATATATTGTTTTCCCAAGGTAACCCTGAATAAGTTAGGAAATTTAAGCATTAAAAAGTTTTCATATGAATTCTGAGGTTAATAAGGGAATTTAAGCATTGAAAAGTCATCATATGAATTCTGAAGTTAATTCTTACTAAATCTATACCAATATATTGTTTCCAAGGTTAAGGAAACTCTGAATAAGTTTGGGAGTTTAAAGGCTAAAAACTCGTCAAATGCATTTTGTTTATTACTTACTAACTGAATACTTGTGCATTGCTTATGATTTAGTAAATTTATGCGTTATATTCTTTATAAGTGCTTTCAGTTTACAATACAGTATACACTACATTGCTTTCATTGATAACCAAATCCTAAATGAGTTAGTGAAATTAACCATTAAAAATTCATCAAATGATTTTATACATTTTTACTGTAGTACGTAAGTTACAATGTAATAACAGTTAACAAGTAGCATGATTTGAAATTGTAAGTGTTAAACAAAGTAAAATTGATTCTGTGATACGTACTTACTGATGTTTATACCAAGGGCATGGTCTCTTCAACATAGATGCTCTGAAGCTATAAAGTTTAAACAAAGTAAAATTGAAATACATTTTTTAAATTAACTTTTAATTGTTTAAAAATGTATGCTACTATTTTCAAAATTTGTTTGTTCATTATCATTGATGAGGTGAACTAATTTAATATTAAAGTGCTAAATATCTTAGTTTTTTATGGCCATACATTATGTATTTTTTGTTAAAAAAGAAAATTTAATAAGTTTTTAAATTCATTCTGTGCTTATATATTGTTTTCCCAAGGTAACCCTGAATAAGTTAGGAAATTTAAGCATTAAAAAGTTTTCGTATGAATTCTGAGGTTAATAAGGGAATTTAAGCATTGAAAAGTCATCATATGAATTCTGAAGTTAATTCTTACTAAATCTATACCAATATATTGTTTCCAAGGTTAAGGAAACTCTGAATAAGTTTAGGAGTTTAAAGGCTAAAAACTCGTCAAATGCATTTTGTTTATTACTTACTAAATGAATACTTGTGCATTGCTTATGATTTAGTAAATTTATGCGTTATATATTATTTATAAGTGCTTTCAGTTTACAATACAGTATACACTACATTGCTTTCATCGATAACAAAATCCTAAATGAGTTAGTGAAATTAACTATTAAAAATTCATCAAATGATTTTCTACATATTTACTGTACGTAAGTTACAATGTAATAACAGTTAACAAGTAGCATGATTTGAAATTGTAAGTGTTAAAAAAAGTAAAATTGATTCTGTGATACGTACTTACTGATGTTTATACCAGTGGCATGGTCTCTTCAACATAGATGCTCTGAAACTATAAAGTTTAAACAAAGTAAAATTGATTCTGTGATACGTACTTACTCATGTTCTACCAGT